>JAAAYG020088809.1:0-34182 GCA_009936455.2 Tomocerus minor | reverse complement strand
GCTTAATGAAGAACATACTTAGAAGCAATCACATACATTGCACAAAGTTGACATAATCTTAATTTAGCTGATAACTGAAAATCTCCGCTATTAAAAAAAATAGACAGGTAGGTACACTGCATTAAATGTTAGTCACATTAACGCTGTATAAATAAATAGTTGAAAGTAATATATTTGGGTCGTTTATTTGGCATAAATTTCTTTAGATTGCTTGTGAGAAGGAAAGAAGAAAATATTTTTTAAAAAGAATCCTTGATTAAACAGTCCTTTCCACACTCGCTACCCTGTTTCCTTAGCTGAATCAGAAATTAATCTTAACATGTCTATTCGGTCAAGCCAAAATAAAGGTTTTACGGTAACTGGTTTTTCGACACTGTCTATTCCTGTGCTATGTAGAAAGAATTCCTACTTTAACCGAGTAGGTACATTATTTATTTAAAATATTATTTGATGCACTCTCGATGCTACATAGTGATGACGGCGATGAGTTATAAATATATATGTACAATTCATATACTCGTACATATAGCCCAATCTGCCACTTTTTAAATTATGTTGCAGATGTTAGACACAGACACGCATACAAATAAATACGCCCGATGGTTTGTTCTCCTCTTTAATTCACATTTAGCCTTAACTCAATGGGACCATTTTTATCGAGGCAAAGATTTGACGCCTGGGGAAAAATATTTTTGTATTGCTTTGTACAGATATTTCATCTGATAGTACAATAAAACAAGTTTTGTCTCTAAGCATTTAGGTCATAACCAGAATTCTTAGGGCTTTTGGTAGGTAGTAATTAATTACCTACGCGCTGAATATGTAAAATTCGTAAATTGGGAAAATAGATAAAATCTTCATATTAACATCATTTTCTAGATACATAGCTACACGTGTATTTTAAATTGACTATATAAAAAATATTGCTGTCGTTGTTTAAAGAAAAGTATAATTTCGGTCAATATGAGGTGCCAATTTTAGTAAAGCTTGATATTTAAATACAGTGTGTATATAGGAACTAAAAAAGGAGCATCTCTCAATAGTACAAAAGTTATTGATGAATGGTCACCCTGACTTAAGTGAATATTAGTAGCATTTGTTCTTTTTAAGCAAGGTCTAATAGTTGTGCATCAAGCACTCGATCTCTTTCTTCCAGTACAAATTGAACGTGACGTAGACAAATAATAATAAATGATTAGGTTAGGTAAGGCATTGGTGCCAAAACGGCCATGCACTGACACTTAGCCAACTGGTTCAGTAGAACTGCAATTGCAGGAAGGTATTTACATAGGAGTAACTACAGGTAGGGAGGTTGCAGATGGAAATGTAGGGCAAAATGTGGTGTGGAAGGGAAATTGTTGGAGAAATTGTAGGAGAAAATGTTGAGATGCGACATGTTGAGCATTCGGCGGAAGAGAGAGAGAGAGAGAGAGAGAGAGAGAGAGGAGAGATGTCTTTTAGGGAAGAGTGTCTCCGCGGAGATATTTAGGATGCAGGCAGAGCAGGGGCAAGTTGGGTTGTGCATGTGTGGCCGGCTATGATCACAGTTGACGGAAGATGAGTTCTCGTATTTTTCGGGAGGCAGTGAATGTAGCAGTCGTCGAAAATTGAGTTTATCTGACTAGTGAAGCAGCACATGGTTTGCAGATTTGGTTAGCAATGTCGGGAGGATGGATTTAGTTTGAATATGAGAGAAGCCAGGATGCATTACTCTAGTTATTGACATGAAGAGGCGGCGGGCGTTGTGTAGGCAAGCAATAAAGTATGCAATAAGACGGGGAGCGAGCGAGAGGAAGCTGACAAGGCGGAGGCTGAGAAAATCGAAAGTACTTTGACTTGATCGGTCGGGGCTTGGAAAGTATGCACAGAAACGATCTGCTGGAAACGGTTCAGTGAGACGAGCACAAAAGCATAATCCAGTTTCGCCGTCGTGTTTTCTGCTTCGCCGATGTCATGGATGAAGAAGCGATCCAGCGAGATGGGCTGGCGGTACACGATGTAGCGGTGATTCGTCTCCAGACCGCTACCCACCACCCCGCTGTTCTTCCCGCACGTCGTCGACCAATTCTCCGTCAACGACGATTTCTAAACACCAACAAACAACTCCACATCATCCCACACCCTCAAACATTCCCCAAACACTATTTACTGCCTCAATATCAACTCCTCCCAAATGACAACGCCAGTTTACTACTCACTTGACTTTGCAGTAACATATGCCGTAGCATCCCTCTCTTTCCCCATTTCTCACTGACAACGAAATTACCAAATAATTCGCCCACATAGAAAATACAGATACATGTGCTAAATGCCAAATATCAATTTATACAGCACAATAACTCAATTTTTGAATCTATTTCAAAGATATTTAATGTGAGATGCAAAATTAATTCTCATTTGAAAATGCTTTCTCAATTTAAAAAAAGGGCATCCCTGTCTTTCGGTCCTGAAAAGAAATTAGTGTCGGTAATTAAGAAGTTGACTTCATTTTTTTTTGCTCAGATTGTTTTTAATGAGAAGAAATCATAGATTCATAGCCGACAGCTTTTAAATGTTCCATTAATAAACTATAATCCATACCTGTGCTACTAAAATAAGAAAAATGGTGAGTATATAACTGCAAAATACTATTGTTGCAAATAATAATGGTATAGATATGTGTATGCATTGTATAAATAGATCGTTCTGATTCTCACCTTTTTGCTGAGTCCTTTTTTTCGTCTTGTGATAAGGAGCATGTCATCAAAGAGAATTACATATGTTTCGGATGGTTTCCCTGTGTCCCACAATTGGAGCAATCCCTCGTGTATTATCTGACGACGGGGGGACACGACTAAAGAGTCGCACGGCTGCCGAGCCAGAGCCACACGAAGAAAGTCAGGGACCCAAGTCTATGGGTTACATCAAATAGAAACAGATTGGATTAAATTGATTGCTCTCTTAATTTATTTTAATGGACAAGCTTTGTAAATGTTCCATGTATAATTATTTTTATATTAGGAAAAACATTATTGCAATTCGTATATCCTTTTTTCTATATAAGGCTTAAGCTCATAATAATGGGGACATTTAGAAATAATGTCAGTTTTTTAAATTAACCATTTCTAGGATCAACAACATGTCAAGTTTCCAGTGTTTATGGCTTGGGGTCACTTATGGCGACCACATCTCCTCCAATAAATAATATTGAGGTTTTATTCGTACATTAATATGAAAGACGGCTTTATAAAAATATGCTTAGCAAAAAGTAATTTTAGAAAACAATGAAAAAACTCCATATAGACATAATCTAGAGTATCAAGATGATTTTGTAGAAAGGCTGTGAGTTTTCCATGTCATTAACTAGAGGTCCTAGTAGGCTTAAATCAATTAGACGGAATTCCTGGGAATAAAACCAATGGCAGGAATTCCGTCACGCCTGTGCTTTTGACGTTGTACAGAGAACTTGATAATAATTATAGAGATTATTTGTTAGACAAGGATGCGTGCGAGAGGAAGGGAGATAGGGAGATGTGAATAGAAGAAAGACGTAGTGGTCCATACTAAGAGAGAAATTATTAGTCCGTAATTTAATTGCTGAGACTGCATGAACAGAAGAACACTTAGAACAATTAGGCCACTGGGCAGAAGTCACAGAATGAGCACTCATGATAATGCAATTTTCTTGCACACTAAACAGTATACAGGGAACGGGGGAAGTGAGAAGCGAGAAGTTGGGAGTTGTCAGTTGGTCCTTATGGACTGGATGTAGCCTGTCTGTCTGCGACTACGTCTTCACTATAGCCAGCAACAATAAATAGTTGGAGTGCCTGAAACGTGCCATGCCACTCGTCCTTCACTTACACAACAGTCAGAACTACTAACTCACAATATTATAGTCGACAGTGAGCCGAAACTGATCTGGCTCCAAAGTTTCCAGTATACAACTTCGTCTTCGTTTCGTACTACATCTGTAATCTGAAAGTGGAGAAAGGATGCGGACACAGAGCAGCATGCACATTCCTACTGTCAGTACAAGCACTGCAATCAGCAACCAACAAAACCCCGCTCTTCTTCGAGCCAATTAATTTTTTGCGATGACAAAGTCTGTAATAGCTCCTTCGAGCGATTTTACAGTGCTGAGTTGACCCTCAACACAATGCTCCAATTAGACACATGCACTGGACGATATCCGATAGCGAGACTTTCACTTGTCACACACTTTAACAACACGTACACCTACGACCTTCACTTTCTTTGTACTACAAAAGTTATCCAGAAGTGCACTACTTACTGCCCCAAATCCTATACGACACTCGCATACACAACTTCTGATTTAATATTCCCAAGCCGTTTTCCCTGAAATGCAACTAGGTAAATACTTCTATTGTAGCACTAGATCCATTTCCTACGCCCCATGCAGTGACATACTAATTCACCTTTTGGAATAGTTTTGGAAACTATTTTTTAATTCAAACTACACAATGTGCATAGTTCCATCCTCTGTATATTTATTCTGTAAACAAGGAGCATTGGATTATACTAGTTTCTACTAATCTACATAGTTTCGACTGGGAAATCAAAGACCAAGTGGGGGGGGGGGGGAATTGGGAAATCAAAAAATGGGGTGGGATAAAACAATGAAATAAAACAAAAATGATAAAAGTTATTATGAAATCACCGAAATAATCATTTTTATCTTCAAATGAGCCCGTAAAAACGTGCCATTAGTTGTTTTGACTATTTATACCTACATAATATATGTTGATATTTTAGTATTATATTTTTTTAGAACTAATTTTATTAACTTAAACTTAAATGTAGTCTTAAAAGAGAGAATGCAGAATCCTTTTTTTTTATATGAATAAGCCTTTTACAATTTGTGAAAGTCCTGTATTTTAACAATTATCATATAATTGTTTTCATTTCCCATAGCGTTTTTTCATTTCCCGGAAATTTCTCCTTTTTCACAAATTTCTCAATTTTCCCATATTTCCCAATTTTCCCAGTGCCTATCAAAATGGGGATGGGAAGTGGAAAAACCCGAAACTGTGCTAATTAATCTAATACTATTAAATGACAATGAGACACTGATGCACATCGTGACATTTTATCATGGGACGAATAATTACCAAACATGAATATTATTTTAAATCTGAATGGCAATGTTAAACTTACTTTTGGCTCCATTTCAAGAATAGACGGCCAGACAATGTTCCTTTGTATTTCAAGAAGTCTTTCGAAGTTCTTCAGCCACCGCATTTTGTCATCCAATTCACCTGTTGAGTGTAACAAGTAACGAATTTCAGAGTCTCATCATTACTGGTCGCTAACGAACTCCTCACTACGCTTCTAACCTTTTTTAATCTCCACGCTCACTTCTCATTTAGCAAATCCCTCAAATTGGGCCATTAAGTCCAAACTGAGGAAATCAATTCCCATTTGAAAGAAGTTGGGTTATGATTTTTACCTGGGAATTTAAAAGTAGGGTTTGTTTTTGTGGAAAGACGTAATTATTTGATGATACCTGTACTACTATGTTCAAGGCTGACTTTATGATGCTAAAGTTAATCTTATCTGTCAGCCATGCAGTCACTGTTTGTTTTTTAGTAACAAATCTGGTATATTTACACAGAATGCACAAAGTACCAATTAAGTTGATCTCGTACAATCACATATACATTTTGTTTAGTGTCATATTGGTCATTAGTATCATATTGTTCATAAAAGAGTATTTGCTAAATGTGTTTGATCAAATTTTTGGTGCATAATAAAAATAATGTTGAAAAAAATAGAAGCAGGTCTTTCAAAAATCTTGGAATTTTTGTCATTCTTTTCAGTTCCGTTAGTTAGCTTCATAGCTGTACTACAAGGACCTGGAATTCCAGAGACTATTATAAGATTATTGCCATAGGTTGGAGTACTGGGCACGAAAATATTCAGTTGAATTTGAAGGCTACAGCAGTTGCATCTATGCTGTTATACAGATTACACTAATTTAGAAGTATTTCCATAAAATTACATACTTCTTAAACTCGAGGTACCATATTATTGACATGGATATAAACTTTAGCATGCCATCCTTCTCAAGTTATTTTAAAAATGATGCTACATCTAGTGATGCTAAATATCCACTTCAGAAGATTCATGTACGTTTATAGCTTACTGAAAGCTGACGATCCTCAAAAGAATGCCTTTTAATCCCTAGAGTACCTGGAGTACCTAGAGTAAACACTTTTAGATGTAACTATTAATTTTTCCTCTATAAATAAAGAACAGAATCCCCTGAAGTAATCTTTGAGATGAGTGAAACTTTCATGATGTGCTGAACGGGCGACACCAATAAATCAGTCAACTTATTACGCCGTGAGTCTCGCTTACACATCTTCACAGTATAAGGCTCATAACTTCATAACACTTTAACTTTTACAATTTCGATTATTGAATTTGAAAATAAAAAAAAATATTGTGGCTGTAGGGCAACTTCGTTTCGATCAACAGTCAATAAATATATAGCATAAAAAATACATTGAAATAATAATATTCTCATTGCGAAATTGTGATAACCATTTGGGACACGAACAGTTTGAATACATCAGCGGTACAAAAGTAAAAAAAAATCCAAATGGTTTTATATATTATATTTAATATACTGTAGCTATAAAATGCTATTCAATAGAGTATTTACTATTTACTCTATATGTGATGCATGTTGAACAAAACGATCTTAATAATTTTAATAATTTTCTATTAATGTGGGTGTGTTTATATAGGTAACCCTCCAGAATAATAGAATGTAGGTCTAATGATTAGTATAAATGTAATATAAATGGGAAGGAGTTGGTGTGAGCCAAGGAAAAAGTATAGCTATCTGCAATTTATTTAAGGAGCAAAAATTTAAGTAGATGAACTAGACTTCCAAAATGAAGATAAATGAATGTTTAAAATTGAGAAAGGTAAAATGAAGCTGGGTAAGAAAGGCGAATGAAAGGAAATCTTACGGATGGAGTTTTCTTGGATCTCCAGAATCTGGGCGATGAGTTCCTTCTCCTGTGGCTCATTTGTTCTACTTTGAATATCTTTTAGGATGAGTGGAACTTTCATGATGTGCTGGACGGGCGACACCAATAAATCAGTCAGTTGCAACTTCTTACATCTTGGGTCTCGCATACACAACTAAATCGCAATTTCTCAGTATCAGTCATATAGCTTCATGGAATCCCAACTTTTACAATTTCCATGCTTGCATTTTAAAGGAAAATAATTTATCGTACATTTTATATAACTATCTCCTGCAAAACTCTAAATTATCATACTGGCAGTGCACTGTGTGCATTTCCAAACATAAATAATTCTGCAATTGTGGGATAATATTAAAATTCATATGTGATGTCGAATATTTAGGATTTTTCTCACATTTGTTCAGAGGTAAATATTTGTAGAAAAGGAAAACTCCTCTTCATTTCTATTTCGCAATTAACCTTTATTTAATCGAAAATCTATCAGTAATTCAGCATTCAGTAAATATTTAGTGACTAAATTCGAAATGTAAAAACCCATGATTTCGGCTTGTAAAATATGTGTATGGCCACACAGCATTCCAAATATGTCTCATCAACTTTATAAGGAGGAAAATAGTTTATTTTTAACATATTGGCAAAAATGAGTAATTTTAGAAGTAAAGGGAAGGCAGTGTAGAATTTTATGAAGTCCTAAGGTATACAGACATTAAATGTATGTGTATGTGTCCCGTCGGCATTTCAGGAAAAATGTTTACAGCTCCTTCTGATAATATTAGAAACTCTTCCGGTGATTAGAGAAGGTATTAAATGTCTTGGCTACCTTTGCTCTATTTTCATTGTGTAATTGGATTTAAGGTTGAAAGGAAGAGACAAGGGATTCATTTACTGCATTGCAGCGTGTGGCGCGATGCTATGGAGCTTCACATTTTTGGAAATGAGATTGGTTTGATGCAGTGGAGGTGAAGTGGTGGGAAGGAGAGGATTTTGGAGTCCCCTCAGAGTGTAGAACAAGTTGTCTGTTATGCCGTGTCATAAATCTCTTTCTGCTTTTTGCTGACGCGCACATTGGACTGTGAGACAGTGTGATGGCGCAATAAGAGGTTATAATAACAGCTATAGAGATACGTTATTTCCCAACACCAGCCGCCTATTGGGCATGAATTTCTTTATAAAGTTTTGCTGGAGTCCATTTGGACAAACTGTCGGCATTTGTCTAGGCTGTAAGGAAGAGGAGAATGATAAGACAGCTCGGCCCCATTCTCTTAAGAATTCCTTGTGGCAATGTGATGATTTGATGTGATGGGATGTGATGGGGATTGTATTGGATGTGAATGCCATTTCTACGTACACGCAGAGGACATGACACTTGAAACGTGCAAAGAAAAGCAAAACTCGAGCAAGGAACAAGAATGTGATATATTATTATTATGATGGTTATGGTTCATTCAAGAAGAATGACGAGCTGGGAGCAGGAGACTCTTAGCAACTACTCACATCAGCCCTACTCCTCCTCCTCCCACCATACAACACTCTCTCTCTCTCTCTCACTAGTCACTACACATCTACTCACTCTCTGAACTTTACAACGAGCCTCGACTCCACACACCAGAAAATAATTTATCCAAATAGACAGGGAGTTTACTGGCCGACAGTCGACTTTTAACCAGCTACAACCAACTCCGTGTCTAGTTCAGACTGCCAGATGAATGTGGCAGTCACAGAGATAAAGCAACATTGGCAAATCCTTTGCTGACCTTTTCAAAATCACAAAATTCGGAATGTCGCCGAAGGGTCTCCAGGTAGTTCAGGGCGTTTATGTAATTCAGCGCGTATCGATGGTACGACTGAGACATCGTCCGTGCTTTGCTGCTCTGCAATACAAAAGTAAAACAATTACATAGACTATTGCTCTTCAAACTCACTCTCTTCACTATATCTCAACATAATATGTCCATATAATATACGCCTGACAACAATCTTTTATATATGCCAAACGGACAATTGATTAAAAATTTTGAGTTATATCCAAATGGAAACCCTTTTTATAAATGGATACCTATATCGAAAAGATTTTTAATATGGAGCGTTTTTCTGGAAAATATGTACAATATACAATGATCTGGTAAAAGAGCCAAATCACGGAGCATAAACTACCATTCCTTTATCCTATCCTTTTATAATGATTTGGTATTACCACTACGCCGTTCTATTGTTTTTTAATTCGATTATTTAACTGGTATAATTATTACATAGATATATAAGGCTGGAACTTAATATTTGAAACGAAGAAATTAGTAAGCCACATTCCATATTTTTATACTGCCATTAATTTCTTTATGACAGGGTTCCACAGCTTTAAAAATTTGACATGATCATGTTATTCGACAGGAATCTATTTATGTCTCATAAATACATAAATACTAAGAGAAAAGAGAGACAAAAGCAATACAATAAATAAGTATAAGGTCATGAATATTCCGTATTGCTTTCGGCTGTGCGTTGTGTGGCGTAAAATTTGTGACTACAGTATCTGTCTATTGACATTGAATTCTTACAAGGTATTTGTTTTGGATACTGGAAGCCAAAAATTCCTAGAGAAATGAATGAAGCGTAACTGGAGGGGACATAAACGTCGCAAAATATTTTACTGCAGCATTTACAGTTACGCAACCACTCCGTGTGTAGCTATAAAAGCTATTTAAAGAGTAGCATAAAAGGATAGAGGATGAGACAAAAATAAATTTGTTGAAACTAAAGTAGAATATTTGCATTAATTTAGGTGCAGAGAGATAACACAGTAAGAAGGACAGAAATAGGGCCAGAAACTGTGTTAATTATGAGATAATGAAGAGATACGGAAGTTTACATTGTACAGGAATTGTTTTGTTATTCGTACCGGCTCAAAGAGTTTAGCAAGAACTTCGGTAGTGGACAGTTCGCCCATGGCGTCCGTTAGTTTGAGCAGCAGGTGGATAAACTCCTTACAGAATCCATAAGTTACAGCACACAATTCATCCAAGTTGCCAAAAAGGAGTTCTGGCTCGGCGTACATTGCAAATCCTTCCACTTGAATTCTTTTCAGCGGCTCCATAAACACCTTTGACATTTCCACAGAAAATTCCAGTTATGAATAATTCTCCTTTAGCCCTGTGTAGAAATAAATAGTGCCGTGTCCTATCTTACAGTTTTTAATGGGGATAGCTCCGTTTGTCTACAGCCCAACTTACAAGAGTACACAAACAAAGTCCCTACTCCTACACAGCAGCCTCCAGAGGCTCCGCCCACATTTTCCAAAGAGCTTACTCTAATTTAAATTCGAACCCAGGGCGAAAACAAATTTAATTCCAGCTATCTAGCACTCTCCTCTGTCCAAAGAACAATACGCTCCATCGCAATAGGATTCTTCACATCGTATATTTATTAGTTAATTAATTGTGAGTCGCCCCGTGTTCCCAGTACCCCATATGTACTCACTAAGTATGCAATACAAATTCATGAACAGCCAACCAACCAACTACAAACTTCACAGCTAAAATGTCAAAAGTCGTATGCTAAACAAGAAACGGATGCATTTCTTGATAAGAAACTCAATGAAAGTGTTCTGTAGTGCCACATCCTTGCTGTTCCAGTTCTACCAGCTCTCTCTCTCTCTCTCCTTACACAAATACTCCCCACAAAGAATTTTCGCCTCCAGACTTTACGCTTTTGTTTACACTTTCAATAAAATTTCCTGCCTTTTCCTTCCTTACCAACTTCTCGTGATTTTTAAAACTTTTCCACCGTTTCCCATTTATAATAGTTTTTGCCGTCCGTTAGCAGTTACACTGACTCTAGTACAATATAACATCCCAGACATAGCTATTTACTTAATAGCTTTTTATTCAAACGAGACCTTCATTCCGCAACTGCAATATTTATTCCTACACATTTCCTATTAATTGAATTGATTACGAGGAATTTTAAGAAAAACTTCTGTTGGTGCAATGAAACTTTTTTGAGTTCCCAAGGGAAAAGGAATTTCTTGCTGCATTTCACTAGCAAAGAGTTGAATTTTTCCATTTACCTTACTATGTAAATAGCTAATAGCTATAAATACTAAATAATCCTGTACTAACAATATTCTACTTTAAATTGTTGTCGAATTCAATGCAGTAGTTTTCGTTTTGAAACGGAATCAATAATCGTTCGCATTGATTTGTTACATATATCGATGTGAGATTCTTGAGGGAGCTGACTGGTCGTTTGCAAAAATTAGTCCCAGACTATTTCGCTAAAGTAAGCATAGTTTTTCTGCAAACAATGGCATGGATACGTCTAGTGAGAGACTTGCTGCAGTAGTAAGATAGATATGGAAGTATAAATAGAGTTGGATGCTAGGATTCTGGCTAAAGTGTATAGTGAGAGTGAGAGGGAGAGGAAAGGAAAGGGAGCGTGCATTCCTTGGAAGAAAGTAAAGAGAAAGGAGAAAGGCTTTGGTTGAAAGTCTTGGAACAAAGAGGAAAGGATTCGCGTATCCTGACATGATAAGGCTAAAACCTTTTCCACTGGCAAATAAAGCTATCAATATAATATGTGATAAGTAGATAGAGCGCTCCTTACGTGCTCATAAGTATAAAAGTAGGAATGGTGCGTCTGTCTCTCATATCTGCACGATCTCTACTCATCCTCCTCCTAAGTAAAGATGTAAATAGTTAAACATGCTATAAAGTACGTCTAAAAAGCTGGCTCGTAGTTAATATAGGGGTCCGTGCTCTAGATTTGTGCGAGGACAAAGGTTGGAGGAGCTGCCTATCTATCGGGTTAGTTGTCTGTGAAGCGGAATTTCAGGTGGAGATATCAATTGAGCGTTAGAGAGTAGAATTTCTGCTGCCAGTCAGAGATAAAAGTTCATCTGAAGAAGAATCTCTGTCTAGGCAGTGTCAGAGCATGTCCCGCTCCAGAGATCTCTTCTGTCTGTGAGGCACAGGAGGTGAAGTAACTGGATGGAAGAGTGACTTACATTTTTCAGCACCATGAGATGATCGTAGAGAAAGGAGCATTCGCTTTGGAACAAATCCCACAGGGCTTCTTTTTGTCTCATTTTTTGACGAGGCTCCACATCGGATATTGATTCCTCAGGTGGGGCGGGCGTCATTTCCTTTTTCTCCTCGGCAGAGTATTCCTTCTCCGCCTTCGCCGCAGCGATCGCCGCCTTCCCGCTCACCACAGGCGCCTCCGGCTTCTTGCTCGACTTCCCTACGGCAGCCGACGAGCTGGCCGCAGCTCCCGCATCCCCGCCGCCCGATTCCGTCTCTTTCCCCTCAACTAATTTCTCTCCTAAAAGGAATCCCGGGTTGACCCGCCAGAGGGCGGGCGTGATTCTCCTCTCCAGACAACGGTCGCTCATCGTCCGCATCAAACCCATCCGCTTCCTCATCAACGGCTTGGACACCTCCTTCTTCTCCTCCACCTTCCGCCCCCCTTTTCCGGCCAGTATGGACGCGGGGGTGGGAGTGACGGTAGTCGTCGTCGTAGATGTCGGCGCTGTCGTCGCCACTATTTCTACCGTCGTCTGAATTGTGTGTGCAGGAGAGGTGGAAGGGGCGGCTGTCGAAGCGGACGCAGAAGTGGCGCCCCCTTTTTCTAACTCACCCTCGGGGGCGGTAGATGTCGAAGCTCTGGGTGACTGACTTCCTTCGGAACTGCTGCCGGAGGCGACGCTGTAGGAGGACTCGGACTTCTTGGCCTTCTGGTTGGACACGTGTGCCACAAAGTCCGACCAGCACATCCCTTTGAAACGAGTGAGCTTCGGGTCGCTGAAGTCACATGGCTGCAGGATGTTCATTATTTCCTCCAGTGTCCCTGTGGCCCCGCCTTTTGCTCTGCTTCCTCGTTCAAACTATAAATTAAACATTTTTTTTCCACGTTAGAAACCATAGTCTATTTAGAACTTTTCCAATCATCAACTTTGTTTGCTGTGGAAATTCAAAAAAAAACTCGATAAAAGCAATAAACTCTTTGGTTGATGTGTATATGTTTTTGCATAGAGGGATTAAGGTTGCTTTGTTCAGGGTAAACAGAAATCCCTACCTACATCCTTTGAAAGTCCAACTGAATAACGGCAAGCAGTGGATTTGAAGACCAACAAGTATTTGCTTTTGTTCGCAAGATAGAAGTGCCCATAAATTAATAAAATCATGGATAATGTTGTACTGAATAGCTAATAAAGTACACTCATTGTCATTTAATCAATCTTCCACCAACTTACAAAATGTGAAACTATTCTCGCTCTTCAACTCCAGAGCCAGCAACTCCGAAAAGATCAAAGGAGAAAGAGAAAAGAAAGTCCTACGCTCTCTAAATATCTTCTTTGTCAAATTCATTAAAAGTAGGAGGGAGGGAGATGAATGGAGGACTATAGTCAACTCTTCCACGATGTTTGTGTAGGTGTATCTCTCTGTTCGACTTCTGTCTCAACAGAAATGAAATTGCAATCGGAAAGATGATAGTAGTAGTAGAAGTTGATTTCAATTCACAAAACTTTTCTTTTGTCGGCAGCACGCACATTACCCTCAGTGGATAATAGACAAAAAGTCATGAAAGCCATTTCACTTTATGATATGCAGGCAACACCGCTATCGTAGTTTCCCTCTGACCCGGGGAGGGCCCAACCCCCCAAAAAACTTTCTCCTCTTCAAAGACAATTCATTCACTTGTCATTAAATAAACATGAGCGGCGAGGGTCCTCACAGAATCCTCCTATATTCAACTTTTGTGCTCTAACATAATTCAAAATACAATAAAGATCAAGATATTGCAATTTCACCTCTCCAGATCCTTCAAATCCACAAACTCTCAATTTCCAATTCTTAAACGCTAACAATATTGATCGTCTAATGATGTATTCCACATATTGGAACAAAATCCTCGTCTCATTGTATGTAGTACCGATAAATAAAAACCAAATTCGTGCCACAAAGCTTCTTAGTAGACAGAAAACACGAAATAAATATTTTGTCTGATCTTGTAATAAGAATTGAAGTGTGTAAATTGATGAATTTTTATGAATGACAAAATAAAATGTTTTAAATATACATTTTTGTTAGTAACAGAAATGTAAATATTTCCCAATACACTAAAAAATTGAACATCTGCCACGAACATTTCACGGATTCCCAAAAATATATGTATTTGTTCATACATATATACAGTACATAGTACATATAGGTAGTCTAATGCTGCATCAAATCAGACATTTACACTTATTGCTTTGACTTTGACTGTATATGTCTGCTTTTGCGTAACTGACAGAATGATTGCTCTTGAAAAAGTAAAGTTGTAAGCAGAACAAAGACAGCAGGAGTTTGAAAATCCAATCCCCCGTTCACTTTGTCCAATCACTACATAGATGTAATAAAAAATTACCACTATAAGGACTGTAGTTGAGAAGCACATAATATTATATGAATCAATGAATCGTTCCCGGAGGAAGTAGGTTATTGAAAAGCAAAGTTTTGTAAGTAGGTACACGTCTCTTCCTATCATTCGGACCACTACGAATGCTTACACACATTTACTTCCTCAATGTCCAAGATTTTGCGTTGTGTTTCTCTCCGCATCAAAACAATCTGTCACAATGTGTTAGCTGGACTGATAAATGCGACTTAGTCCGATTTATCTACCTGTGATTCTACTTTTACTACAATTGTAAGAATAACTTGGCAATATAGAAGATGGGATTCCTTGAGGCATATTATGATAACGTCTAAAGAAAGGAATTAAAGTACCTACTACGCTTTCAGCTACACATTGTACTGTATAATCAAATATTATTTGTGGTCTTTGTAAGTCCTTAAAGTCGGAGAATAATAAGTAACCGACTCCAAGTAAATTGAAGTCTAGTGGTTCCATATCAAAATTGGTTTGGTTTTTATCTTCTGAATTCCACTGAGCACTTTACCCACTTCCCAAAATAGAGTTATACTTCCTATCCCCATCTAAATTGAGAAAGATTATGTTAAAAGGGAGACCAGAGCAACGTCTCAGCACAATCTCCTTTACACTGACACAACCACCTACTTCGGCTGCACAAAACTTTTGTCCATTTTTTAAAATTCTTTTTCTTTTCACTCTTTTTTCTAAAAAATATTTTCAATTGGAAAGATTCTGCTTGCTTAAAACCAAGGACTTCTATTGTACCATAAATCAGTATTTTACAATCTCGGAAAGGAGAACTGAAGTAATTGCACAGGGAATAAAAATTCTTAGTGCTTTTTGTAAAAACGCTTGGCATCAAATTCCAAAAAATAACCTTTTTGCTGTTTAAACTGTGGTAAATATAAGTATATGCATTTAAAAATCAAAAGAACGCGTCTAATTGAACCAGTTGTGTATGGTGAAAACAGTTAGCTTCTAATAGACTTACGTATGCGTAAAATGTAGCTACCATTTCCTTTCATCATTTAATTTCATTTTTACTTATAGGTAACAAAAAAGGCAACTAGACATTGATTTCTTGTAAAATAAAATGCTGCTTTTTTACTTTTGTTTTAAAAATGTATCTACTTTTTTGTCCTCCTGTTTTGGTAGTGACTGACTGACTGATTTACTGACTTTATGTTCATGTTTGTTCTATATTGATAAACTCTAAGACAATGAAGCTATGCTTTTGTAGTTTGCTATGTAAAATATTACATAGCATGCTGGGCGTCAATTCAAAGACAGTGCTTGAATATGCCTTAAGTATAAACTCAGTCTAAACATTTTAGGGTTACGAAAAGAAATGAAAGATTCTATTCAATGAGCAAATTGCCTAAAGAAGTGGGTGGATTCTGAAAAACGAATGGTTATTGAGTGAGCACTTGCACGCGCTGAAACGTACTGCTCGTTATAGGAAAGGGGAAAGTAGTCAGGTCACAACAAGCAAAACTGTCTCCGAAACAAATCCGATTTCTTATCCCATAAAAGTTACGAAACGACAAAAGTGGTAGGAAAATGAACTTAAAACAGAGCTGGGAATGGTTCCTCCATAACAGCTTGTCAAGCATTGCGACATTGCGAGCAAAGATCGAAGGTCAACTGTTATTCTTAATATTACCAGGAATATAACAAGTTTAAATTGAAAAGTTATGAGATTCCCAATATTCTAGACTTAGCATTTGTTCAATAATTATATTATTATTAGCAAAACATGATTAGAATTGATATGATTTAGAATTTTAGAATCGAATTGCAGTACGGATTGCAGCGAGGCACATGAAGTTTAGTGCTGGGGGAATTATTTTATTTTTCAGCCCAAATTTAAGTCAGCTATAATTGTTTCCTGCTCTTTTCTTCTTGGAACAATAGCCGTTATAGTGGGAAATGCTAAAACTGTAGAGCCCATTTCTAAAAGTTTTTGACTATAGGTAGCACATGGTGAAGAGCAATGAATATTATCCAATTAGGTAAGTACATAAATATTAAAAATGGGCTCATATCATAAGACTACACAAGTAATGGGATCTGTGTAGTTTATTTTTAATTACATTCGGCTAGAAAATAGACACACGGCACAGGGATATTAAGTAGATACTTATATTATATTTTGTTGTACAAGGAATTCTCCTACGTGCTCTGAATCAAAATAACCCGACTCATTGCTTACAAGCACCTGGAGTTCTACTTTTAGTATTTACTTAGCTATCTATACTTGTCGATCCTATGCTAAGTTATCTTCTTCTTAATAGCCTACGCCAGCCTTTGATTTATATCTTCATACAATGCAGCCTCAACATTATGTAATTATAATTTCATAAGAAACTATTCATGAACACTATCACTAAGTGTAGCCAGAGTACCTACTGAAGGAATGAAATTTTATCTCGATCCCAAGTCAAGATCCGATTTTGCCATCGCAACTATACCGTCTCACCGTATCATATAACATTTTATTTAGGTTACCATTACTATACCCCATACATATGATATCCAAACTATGTACAGAGCTATTCAATTTAAGTTCTGAGAAAATATTTCTCAGTATAGTGACTGCTGCCTAAAATGAAAGTGCTGCGGAGTGCCAAGAATACCCACTGGAAAGTTAACAACACTTCCAACACATTTTCTCCAACGTGATTTGTTCCAGATTAAAGGGATGCCACGAAACTAATGGAACCAATTAAGTCATGGAATCACACAAATATTTAATCCAAATAGTCTAGCAATATTTATCTTGTTAAATGTCCCACATTAATAGTAGACAGTGAGTAAATTATAAGTACAATGATTTGAAACTAAATAGAATGGGGAATTATGTCTCCAATAGACAAAAAACCAATCTCTCGTTGGTCTTAAAGAAGTTATTGTTTATCTCCGTCTAGTAGCATTAGCAGCTCCCTTTTAGAAAAGGCAAGCTCAAATGTCATCCGTCAAAGTCCTATTGGATAACCCTGTAAATATTTTTGTAAGTAAATCGTGGAATCGTAGCTCCTAACAAAATGTATGAACAAGGAGCCCATTTCTCTAACAAAATTGCAGTAAGTTGCTTTTACAGAAGAGTTCCTATCATTCTATTTATTCTTATTGTATCATGCACCTATGTCTTAAAGACATCTTAAATTCAAACGGAAAAATCAAATCATTTTTCACAGAAAAGATGAAAGACAGTTGAAGTGCGTACATATAATATTACTACTCGGATGCACTCACCTTGTGCTATAAAATAAATCCAAAGTAGCTGTACCCACGTACATTATGCCGTATCTATTTACGTAAACTAGTATTTCTACTGTAGATCTCAAACATGTACCTATTTGTTATTTTTCCTACAAAATCATCCATGCATATCTATTTCGAAGGCTCTCAATATTCCTCCTTTTCTGGCAAATGCTATTTAGCAAAATTGGCTGAACTAGAGTCGTCTCGATCACAATAAATGGAGCGATAGTCTTTTCCTTTCGCTGGTAAATAGCAAAAAGCTCGCCAAAGTGTTGGTGCACACATAAAAACAATAAAAGGCTATCTTATCAAGGTAAATAAATATTTATGCTGGAAACATTACGATGTGTTCACAGACGGACAGAAGGTGTGATTGCATAAGGTCGTCGATGTCGAGCTAAAGTAAAATAAATATGCATATCATTTTGCTTATTTCTAATAAAAAATGGGACGAAATTGTGTGAAAATAAAAGGATAGATAAGCGAGGATCGCCAAATACGATGCGCCTTTGAATAGTCAGATCTCGCGTGCCAATGTTGATATTTTGTTTTGATATAGTTGGAATGATCAAACAGGTGAATAGGTATATTTCCGGAATTGCTCAGGCGGTGTAGAAAGGACGAGCACTCTGAATAAATTTTGTTAGCTGAGACGGAATGAAATGTTTGTGGAAAGCAATTTGGCTGTTAGTTGGCAATGTTATTCGCAATTGGTTGTTAAAATGATGATACTGTTCTGTTGGCTGCTAGCTTTCGACTTTTCGCAACTATTTGTCGGAAACATAATAACCGAAAATGCTATAAATAGGGCCGAATTGAGATGTTGGGCGAAAGTAGTGAAGTTGCAGTTGGGGCTTAGGATTACAAGAAATCTTGGGCACATTATGAAGGGAGTTGAGCAAAGGGCTTTCCCAAGCCTCCGCTAATGCTCCAACTTTCTCTACAAAGCAAAGCAGTAAAGGAAAAAGAAAGTTTGGACTTAACAGAGCTACCCTAAAGTTCCTCGCCAACTCCGCCGCTTCTCTGTATCGAATACATTACAAGGAATCTGCCCATTTCTGTCTACCTGTGTCCTTGGCTATCTTTCCTCTACGCCAGGTAACTACGTATCAATACTCTGCCCCAACTCTCAAAAAAAACCATTCAAATCAACCTACACTCTCACTTTACCTTTCCCAAATTTCTTTCTAGATTCAACATCCACTTTCTCCTCCTTTCTCCTTTCTACTCGATGATGAAGGGAGGATAGACATAACACACCTGGGTAGCTGCCGGAGTCAAAGTTACAAACTGAGCTCAGGTTACATAAAAATAGTGAAGAAGCTATTACAGGAAATAATAATATAATGTCGAGACATGCACCCGAACTCCTCTAAAACGATATCCCTTCCTGCACAATCATATTTAGGAAGATAAGTGAAAACTTGAATGGATTTCTTTTTCGATGCCAGTTCTTCGAAGGAAAATTTATGCCATGGGTGGAATATGCCATAAAAATAAGAATAGGTAGGTACCTGCATTTACATATAACTGTACGTGGTATGCAACAGTTCTCATTCTAGTACATCTATCAAAAAAATAAACAAAATCTGTTTACAAATATTACAGTCTCAAATAAATAGGAGATTTATTCTTTCTATGCAATATACACCTTTCAAATTAGATGAGGAATTAAAAATATATGCATGGGCAACTTGAATGTAGTTATCAAAAGTGGAAATTGGATATTCTCTTCACTTTTGAATCAGTGACAGTTACATGACTAAAGTTAAGTAGGTTATATACAGTAACCTTAGAACTAAACTCAAGTATATTTGCTATGTATATAAGTCAATACAACAGAAGTACAAATGATACAGATTTTTTTAAACTTTAGACACTACACAGTCATTTTACAATTCCCTCTGTAGATAGTTCCGTGTTCCATGCTATATACATTTTAGCCGCTTAAACAGCCAAGCGAACTAGTTTCACTTTTTAAACGAACCAGTTTGCAAGTTTTGAGTCGCTACTTACGCAGGTGTATAGAAGCGAGATAATAATTTATATGATAATATGTTTTTACGGTGTCTGGGGGGCTATTTTCTGACACACAGAGGAAGGGCCATTAAGAACTAAAAATAGACGACGAACATGAATAGAAGTTTTTAAAACGTACATAATGCTACACTTGATTCCTCTTCACATTTTAATCCTACTTGGCAGCCAAAAATTCTATTACTTATCATGTACTTTCAGTTGTGAGGACTTTCGATATGAAATACATCATTCTAAAATTAGCATTCCTAAAACTTTTTTAAATTAGAATAAACTAAAATTTTAATCCTATATAGGTATTTGAGTATGCTCCAATAAAACTCATCATCAGTTCAGGGTTTCAAATTATAGAATTCCTTTCCAAAACGGAATTCTATAGCTTCTAGTTCTATGTATACATCCCAACATATATTTGAAATTGTACGGCATCACAAGATGAAATGTTAAAAAACGAATATTAAATTACAAATATGAGATGAACATTATGCTGGCTAAGCCACATATACTTAAATGGCGAGAACCATCGCAATAACTGAAAATATATAACCAGAGCTAGAGAAGGTCAAAAGTGATCATATTTTACTGTATGTGTTTGAAAGGGGCAAAGCGCAATTGAATTGAATTTAACTTCATTAGAGTGACTAGTCGACCATTCAACTGAACATAACATGTTAACAATCAAAATTAGTAGCACATTCGCCACTGCTCTTCTATTCCTTACATGAACTGTATTATTCATACTTTGTGATTGACTATCTGGCAATAGCCTAATCGTCACGAGCGTTGGCTAAGTATGCTCCCAATTTGGATATCGCACCAAAATAATTCACATTGTTCAACTGTTTCAATTGGCCTTTTATTCAAAATTGGCTGTAGACTACTTTGGAGCCAAATTTTGAATGGTAGCCAGTAGGTTATACTTTCGTCCCATCTTTATATTTCCATGTCACAATAAATACTTTGTCAGTGTAGGGCTTAATTCGGATAATAACTAAGTAACTTTTATTATCCCAAAAATATCATTGTGGGTAATGTGTAAGGACACTTTAAAAATGAGTAAACTTGGAATTTTTGGAACTTAGAAGATATTGGAAGATACCCGCCCAGATCGTATTTGTTTTGTAAAAAAAACTTACACTAACTTGAAAGAGCACACTACGTGAGACGCAATAGCCCAGAATTTAATGGCAGGGAACGAAAAAAGACATTAGAGAAACATTGTTGACGGTTTATATGCGCCTATACTTTTTATGTTATTTCTGTTATGCTACACTTTTGATATGGAAGAAAAGAAGTTAATAAACACAAAGAGGATATTAAGCTGTAAAGTTACTTCCAAATTCCAAGAGAAAGGATCTATACGAAATAAGAAAAGTAAGGTAAGTATATTGCAAAATTTTTGGAAAAAGTCAAACATTTCTTAGAAATTTACTAGAGGGGGAGTATGAATAGAAGTTAGAAAAGAGGATTCCGTGTCACTTGCAGTAGTGATGTGATTTATATAAGTGAGTAGATAATACAAAAAGTTATGTCGAAACTGTTCCATTACTAAGAAAGTCAACATCAAGGAAAAATCAAATCTAATTCACAGTAGGACGCTCCTAATCATATGCATAACATGAGTATGAAATGAACCAGTTAATAAAATAATATCCCCAAATTGTATGTAGTCAATTCGAGGATACGCTAATGCAACGAAAACTTTAAGAAAATGTTTCTTAGATATCGACTCAAGGATGTTTTGACATTAATAAAAGTTATAGTGCCCTAATAACTTTCTTCTCTTTAGCAAATCATTGTAATTACCCAGTGACACGAAATATCATAGCAAAGTACAGTCTCTGTAATTTATCGATCATCTGAATGTTTTAAGTAATAGCTAGTAGTTCGACAATAATATTATGATGGTCGGTTGATCGTACGTAAGTATACTGTAGAAACACATGCACATATTTGCATTTATTATTTTATTACGTGTACAAAAAAATAAATACTTCGTGAGAATGGCTAAAATTATCCCAAGAGTAAAAATAATATGAAAATGTAAATACGAAATGGTATTTATTTACGAAATGGTATTTACCTTTCTTTAATAACTTATTTGAAGTGAAATCATAACATGAATTTCGGCTAAAAATAACGAATCGGCTTATTACATCAGTGAAGTTAATCAAAGGTGGATATCACAGAGATGGATTAATATTGCAGCATTTAATATTGCAGGCTGCAGCTTTACCTTCAAAGGATTTTCATGTTCTTGTTATATTTTTACTATTCTGCGTGGTGAAAGGACTTACAAAGATGATCAAAGATGATCTTCATGAACTACGCAGTTTGTTCCGAATAATACGAAGAGACCATAAGAGGCTTATTTTGTTGATGTCCGTCTACTTTGCAAAAATATTGACTGTTTTACTTTGTAATTAGTAGTATTGATTGTGCCACGTATCCAGCACTATCCCGGTCGCAGCCCACAACACATGCAACCATTTGTATAAATATAATTTACGTTGAAATGCTTAAATACCCAATACAGAATTAAAATATACTTAAGAATGTTTTCATTTAGACATTGCCATAATTTTCAAAGTTAAAGTATAAATGGTTATTTTTCTAGGAATTATTTTTCAATTCTAGGAAAGCTTTAATAGTCTCGCAGTGACCCATAAACTTTGCAAGATACAATAAAATGATGCAAATTATCTTTTTGTAAATTGTTAGAGACGCAATGCTGATTTCACTTGGTAATTATTGTTAGTTGTAAGAAAACTCCGGCATAATTGAATGAAATTAGGGATTACATCTTCAACAGCAGTCACATCAAAATAATTGCTTAAAACAGCGAGAAATAAGTTAATTTAATTCAATGTTTTTGCCCCTCTGGGTGATGTCGCTGATGCGGAAAGGAAGAGAGAGGTAGGAATTCTGTGTTGCAGACGCCCACTACAAATACATGTAACTATGAAAATATGTTTTTAATTTTATGAAAACGTTGCAAGCAAGTCAAAGAAATTGCTTCCGCTTCATAAACGAAATCTTTCCTCCTAAGAAATAATCGGCTTAAACCAATTTACTAGAAATAATAAGCTTTTATGATCGCTCCTCTAAGCTATATCATTTTCTATGTGACTTGTGTCAAAAACAGGCAGCTAAAGGAAATCAAAATTTACGATTCCAAAATAGCTCAACGATAGTATTCATAATCTTACAGGTCAAGAACTTTATTTTTTTCTTACTGCGCTTCTAATAAATAATAACTATACACTACTAAGTAAACATGTTCAAAAATATGCAGATTACATCGTTTTTAAGAAATAATTACTCGTTTCATCGTGTATAGAGCCAACTTACACGGACAGGAACCAGGTTGCAAATGCATCTGCAGTTCGCACAAAAACGGTGAAGTGAAAGGAAGAACAAAAGCTGGAATTAGCGAAAAGAGAAGAGGGGAAGGAGGCTGAATCATCCGTACTTCAGCATTGCCACAAGGCTTAAATGTACCTAATAACTTCTGCTTACTCAGCTAAAATGCAACAAGTGGTGAAAAAGAAGTGAGCTAACACTTATTCTCAGAATCTCATGGAAATCGCCATCCTCTAAACACAGATTACTTTCACAGAATAATACCAGACTCAAAAATGACCTTTACGAAGTGCTTAAAACAGCATGCTGCACAGAATGGACGGTGCAGAGATGATGGAGGAATACGTCGCAGCAAGTCAT
The DNA here is from genome assembly GCA_009936455.2 of Tomocerus minor. Classification (NCBI taxonomy): domain Eukaryota; kingdom Metazoa; phylum Arthropoda; class Collembola; order Entomobryomorpha; family Tomoceridae; genus Tomocerus; species Tomocerus minor. The sequence continues at coordinate 10,744 of JAAAYG020088809.1, read as the reverse complement.
TGAAAAATGAACGTTGGAAAATAAATGTTTGCCTCCACCCAACAGTTAGCAGTTAATATAGGGTATGCAACCCGTTTTATTTTAACCATATATTGTATGCTTACATACTTATATTATGTAACCTTAAGTGTTTGGGTGTGTGTAATAATAGATACATTTATAGCGTGAAATTAAAATCTACAAATGGGAGATTGCACTTACCAATTTCATGAGAGACCAAGTGTTTTTTCCTTTTCTGGCTGGAGTTTGCTCTGAAATATCAATATATACAAGTCAAGCACTATACATTTGTTTAGATAACAGTTATTTTTGCGAAGTTACGTGAACAAATTATAGCCTAGCATTAAAGGAGTCCAAGAGACCACTTAAACAATTATTTTATGATATTTTTATAATAATATTATTTCTGACCGTGAACCGAATTTTGAAGTAAACGCAGTTGTTTATTTTGAGGCAAATTGCATAATAAAGTCTACTTCAAAAATGTATCTGAGGAGTTGAAATTGGTTTTTCAACAACATCCTCTCTTTCCATCACTCCCCATTATATTATTTTTTCAAGTAAATATTTTAAGCTCTTCCTGGTTTGCATAGAACAACGAAGCATTTTCACACGGATTAAGGCTAACTACTTAATTTTATTGAAACTCAGTTTTAATGAAATGTTTTAATAAAATGGTTCATTAGTTTTTCAAGAGTAACATATTTATGTACAGCTATGCTAACATTTATTTTATTATTAATTAGTCATTGAAAAATCTAATTCACAACTAACAGGCATCTAGTAGTGTATGCTTGAATAGAATTCTAAAATACGTTGGTTAAAACAGTAGGTAGGTACTATGGAAAGCTGGGCTTAAAATGGGCATATCTGTTGTCATATTCTAGTAAATTCTAAAATTGGTTCTGCGTAATAGTTGGATTCAGGAAAAAGAAGACAATGTCCAAGTGTCCCCTCCAGAGCAAAACAAACACTTTAAAATTACAAGATAGTATGTGTATGAGTGGAAAGGAGAGAAGATTGTAAAATAAACATTCGAAGACGACGCGACGACGTGTCTATCATTTATGACTCAACACGTTAGCGAAAAGGAAAGTGTAATAGCAATGGTCGTATAGTCATGCCATGTCGCAGTAAACAATTACGTCGCTTTATTTGGAGTCGTGACTGCACATAGATTTTTGAGCTATTTGTGCTCGACATGTGGAAATGTGAGATACACTCTATGTATGAATAAACAGAGAGCATGTACGTAGTGTACACAGGTAGGTGTCTCAGTAAGTTTGACAATAGATTTTTCATCTGAAAATTCTAAGATGAAAAAGAAAGAGCTCATTTTTTAGTAGATAAATAACTAGCTACATAAGAGTTAGTCTTGATATGCGATCTCTCATTTTCCAGGGATTTACAATAGGAGTATCTATTCAGGACCTTTGAATCACAATTTTAAGTGCGCACACATCCTGAGTAATCTTTGAAAAGTGCAGGAGCATTGCTTTGGTTGGGTGTTGGACGCATAAAGGGAGCTAGCCGCTTATGACAAGGAAAAATTGTATGAGAAAATAGTAGCGTCTGCTTTCACTCAAAGTTTCTCAGTCAATTTACATCAACCTTGTTGATATAAAGTAGTTCTAGTTAAAGTGCTGGCTCTTAAGTATATGAGCGGAGTAGATTTGGCAGAGACAGGAAGTCGGAAGTGCTCTGTATTGTAAAAATGTAACTGGATGTCGTCTTTGGAGAAGAAATGGGAGGGAAGATAATGAAGTTCCTCCATAGACAGGGAGCAGCGTCACGACTGTGAATTCTGAAAGAGTAGCTAATGAAAAAGAAAGTTGGAGAAGTTACCTGTATCAAACATAGACGTAACGGGGGAAGGACTCTCAATGGTGGTACCTGAAAACATTCAAAAAAAAGAGACTAGATGAGCTTTTAAAAAAACAAAAGAACTTTTGACATTTTCTTTGACGCTTTCTCTCAACTAGATGAATTTCCCGTAAGTATAAAATCTCATTTGCTTGTCCGCCTTCCATTTACAATTTGCACTCAACTCTCGTCTCTCTTCTGGCACAGGGTCGCCTTTTATTCATTTTTCTAAGCCCTGAGAATAAAAGTGAAGAAGTGGTGCAATAGATACGAGTAGCAAGCCCAAGTGTCTACAACAGAGTATTTCATCATTTTATTTCACCAGCACCTACCTATCTATATAGACATTTCTTTAAATAATACTACTGCTCCACAACAGTAGCTACCTAATAATAAGAAAAATAATAAGAAAAATATGGGTTTACCCTATAGGCATCAGTTATGCATCTTTGTGCCCTATTCCTTGATATTTATCTAACAACTTTCACATGCAATATAAAAACAGATGCCAGTGAGTTCAGAAAGGATTTCTCGTAGGTTTTTCCGCAGACATAGCATTACGTCTTTAGTAGTTCCTAACTTCGCAGTTGTTTATTTTCCCTTTCAAATACTTTTATTGTAAGGTGGGCTCTTTGCTAAATTGTTCTGCCTTATTTGCGTAGACACACAATGTCATTTCCACCATTAGTGTGTACATGAAAAAACTCTTACATTAAAAATATTTTCCATAAAACTAGTCTAGACTGTAATGTGCAATTTAGGAGCACTAAACTTGTGCTCAAAGTGCAGAAACAAGAATACACATAATACTTATGCATACAATATGTGTATATATGTACACATTGCATTAATATATCTCATTTACTCGTTGACATTATTGATAATCCGTGGAAGAACAGAATAGAAAAAAAAACGCAAACTCATTCTGTCTCTCAAAATAATATTTCAGTAGCTACTACGTTATTTTACGTTAAGAATTCACTAAGAACAGATCTAATCGGAGACTCTGCTGATTATATTGTAATAAATAACTGTGAGTGTATGTGTATGCGTATACATTATGATACGAGCATAGAGTGATGATATGGAGTTGAGTGTGGCAGATTGCTAGAACGTTTTTGGCCATCAGCAATGGAGAAAGTGAAAGTTCACGGTGAAAGCAACAGAGAGAGTGGCTCAAGGCTATTCTTTGCTTATTGCTCTGCGCCAGCAATTACTCAAATAGCTAAGCCAAGCTAAATGGGATTCTTGTCGTCTCCTCCACTCGATACTCCACATCTTCGCTCCCACATCTCCTATAAAGCCACCACAACTACAATATAAGGAATGAAGGAGTGCAAATATAAATAAGTGCAGCGTGTACCTATTGCCCCTCCTTCACTATACTCTGCGTCTTGGCTATACTTATTCTAAAGCTGTCAGCTTAGCAAAGGAAAACATCACTAGTCACTAACAACCTACACTGCTAACAATATACGTTCTTTATCCCCAAAACCTGATACAATAACATACTTTGTGCTTGACATATGCGTAGGTAAGTGGGAAACGTTGCTTTGAGTCGCAGCCTACTACAATTCCCCTTCCAACCCTGCGCCCCTAACATATCTAACATATTTATATGTCCTCATACATACGCTCACTCCTTAATTTGTTTAGGTACCTATACTTGTTGACTTTTTACTCACATATTTTAAGAATTCTCAACATTGCATAAAAGTCACGCTTTAGGATATAGTAATACGGCTAGTCAGTTACTACCTCAATATTTATGAAGCCATTTTTAATCACATAAATTAAAGTTTTCCTAGGAACACTATTGCATTGCAAACCATACATCAACAAAGTGAAAGATCCCAAGGAATTACTAAGACTTTTGCAATATTTCCTTAGGCCTCGATCCTACAGTCTTCAAATGGAAGTTTTCCCCGCTTCTAGCAACCATGATTTAAGGTGAGTTTGATGTCAGGGACTATAAAAGATTTTCCCGCACTGTCAGCCATAATGAAGCATTCCCAATGATTTTATATCAATACAGATATAATATCATTCCCTTATGAAATATTTTTGGCAGTAATAAAAACTACAATATGGAAATCTTTCATTCGTAAATCTTGTTGAAAATTAAATTAATTCACCGTTTGAGGGATTCTAATATTTACTACCCTCAATTTTAATTAAACAAAAATTCAAAACCAACTTGCAGTTTGTAATTGTTTTCTAGTTCAGTTACAATTTTTGAATGTTTAAATCAATACTAATTTATGTACATATTCTCGAGCAATAAATTCATTTATAACCCTACGAGTTGCACTTCTCCATTTTGCACTAACCATCCTTGGTTACTTATTTTTTCTTCTAGAAATGAATTGACAAACAGTTGTCATTTAATATTTTGTAGGTAATTAAAAAGTGAGTCAGGAAGCCCCAGACGCATGCAACATAATGCATCTTATAGATGGATTAAAAATCGAAGAAATAATGGATCAAGAAAATAAAAACCTATAAAAATAATTGGACATTTTTTTCTTTCCATTAGAAATTTTATGTCGTTTAGCTAATGTTGTTCATAAATTATTTGTGTTTAATTATAGTAATTACTGACTAAGCCTTTTGAAATGTTTTGTAGTAACAGAGTTTTGAAACACAATATTTGCACGAGAAAGAAGTCAACAAGCAAGAAAACGTTAGCACGCATTACGCATTTATTTGTTTGCTTCATAGCCAAAATCCGCCGGGAGACATGTTTCTCTTGTTTGACGGTGTGAGAGAATGATATAGAGGATGATGTAGTGCACTGTGCTAGGAATATAGGGAACTATTCATTTTCGCTAGAAAGTTCTCGAGCTAAAGATATGTTTGGATAGAAAGAAGGCAGTATTATTGAGCCGTGGAAATAAAGGAGCGTATCATAACAGAGCGTCTTCGATTAACGTCAGAGTTGTTTGTACTGAGATGTAGTTAAATAGGGAAGCAAAGGATTAAAGACATTTCACATGATATTCTTTGACTTGTCAGGGAAAGCCGGCTAAGCTGACTTGGCTGTTTGGTGGGCTCTGGTGATGTGAAACTCATTGTGAGTCTCTTGATGAAGATGAAACTGACTTCAGTCAACGGATGCCCTACAATCAACCACACCGTAAACATTCTGTCTAGCAAAATACCTATCAAAACACACCCAAAGTACAAACTAACTAATAGGTCTATGTTAGCGTTTGCATTAAAACTCAGGATATATTAAAGCATCTTGGTTTATAATAAAAAACTGAACAAATATACATAACCACTAATGGTATTAAATAGTGGCCAATATCCTACTTTATCCTGAAAAATTTAATGACTTAAATTCAAAAGTAATCATTAGCCATAGCTAAAAGTTTGTAAAGTACCAAGGAATTTCTAAACCGAAATCCCAAAATAATTCTTAATGAGTAATTCTTAATGATAACATTTCTGTGAATTTTTGTAAGGCCTAAACGGACTTAGTTGGCTATTATTATTTTTATACAAAATTTCAGATTTCAAAGAAAACGGTAACATAAACCTGCAAAAAAATAAGTAGAGAATATATATGCATATTAGTACACATACCGTAAGCTCTGAACTGCCCGTATTAGTTCTCAAGGATCAAACTACTTTTGACAATGAGAAATAATGAACCTTTGAAAGTATAGTTCCCCTTTTCGAAATAGCAATATTTTTTATATCGTTTTATCGTTTTTGCTTTGATACAATATTCTCATTGAGACTACAACTTTCGCGTACTGAAATAGTCGCAAAATGGGGAGATTTTTTTTTATTTTTCTTTTGCGACAGGCTTACGAAACTATCGTTCCCTGCGGAGAACTAATTCGGAGTTTACGGTAATTATAGTGTTTTTGTACCAAGCTTATGCTATGTAGATATGTCTATAATATCAATGTCTGCAGCTTAACGTAAGATAACCCCAGAAAAGGATCCAAATAGCTACGTCTTAGCGCTGTTAGTAAAGGACTAAGATGAAAGTAAGTAATGCTCCAGGTTCCTTTTCTGATCATGTTGTTAGTTGTCACATTCTTTTGTTTTCTCCCTTGCCATGTAGTCACTAAGGACAATGTCTGAGAACGCAGATACTCACAGAATGGATTGACAAAATAAAATTCTCGATAAGCCAGTAAAAGTATTCCATTATACTCGTAAAGCATCGACTTCTTAATTCCCTACCACTGTTCGAATAAAATAGAACGTAAGAAATAATGAGCCCACTTTAAGTCTGTTTCTCTCGGGTTTGAATAGATTAAAGCGACTTTACCCACGTAAGCTACACGAGACTTCACAAATCCTTGTGCAAACATTTACTCTGCCTATAGCTACGTATGTATGTAGTACGTAGTATTATACTGCTCCGCCATTCTAACACGGTTAAATCCATACAAAGCAGAAATGCTACATCCAAATCATCTCTAGATTTCCCATCTTCTAAAATTATTTCCCTTCTATGAAAAATTAAAACTTTGCTTGATAACGAGACAAATAAAATAAATACTTGATTACGTCATCAATTTCCAAAAGTTATTTTAGTTCTATTTCATTGTTTAGTCCATCATTACTATTCATTACTCAGTCATTACTATTAGCATTTTACAGTACGTAATACTACAATATATGATTAATAGAGCGGACCATCCATAGCACGAAATTTAGTTCGCTTTAATGTTATTTATACTAAGCCTTTTTCAATTTTGGGTAATCTTTGAGGTTAGGGCATCACAAGCGACGTATTCATGTAAGACGTATAATACCTCATTTTTATTTCAATGATTGTAATATTGTATAATCAAGAGGCGTTAATGAATATTAATAATAATTATTAGTATTATAAAATTTGGAATAAATTTTAAGAATTTTGTTATGTCAATTGCGGCAACTTCTGGTCTATCTGGCCCTTTCCGATACTATTCAGATTCAAAAGATTTAATTATTTTTTACAAAATATTTTTTATTTTAATGGCAAATGCATCCAAATCTATTAGACATATATTTATATTATCTTTGTATTTGGGGTTATATTTTTAGCTTGCATTAATGGAGGTAGTTTGAGAAGGATATAAATGTACGGCGACTTTCTTTTGTAGAATGTTTTATTATAAACATGCCGACAATATTTGAAAATAATTTTAGGCTCCAAATATGAAAGAAACATCAATGAAAATAGATTTTCCTTAGCCTGTAAGGTTTTAATTTGGTTTGCACTATTTGTGGATGGCTGAAGCAGGAATGAGTGTCAGTGTCACAAAAAGAGAAGCTCCACCGATGACTCATTTACATGTTTTTAAGGGGGCTGATTTCATATGGGCTATGGATGATTAATTTTGATATAAATGTAAAAAGTGTGCTAGAGGATAAATCAATATTCGGGGAGCGACATAATTTCATGATGATATCAATAATTGTGTAGAACAATGCTGTGGCCTGAATGGATGTCTGTAGTAGATGCACATTATCTGCGTACATGTAGATATGATTGAGTTGAGAGTGGAAAATGTTGGGAGATGAAGATAGAGAGTTGCGGATGCGGAGAGTGCAGACGGCCATTCCGGAATGACTTTATCCAGCAATAAATAGATGACAAAGTAAATTGTAACTGAACTCACCGAGTAAACTTTTCCTTTGGCTAAGGACTTTGCCATAGACGAGGAGATCACCCGGACAGATTTGCATTGGCGGAATCACCACAATGGAGCTGCGGCGTGTTCGAGGACTCGTACTGTCATCGCTGTTTCTGCTGGAAACACATGGAAAGACATCTTTACTGAACTGATAAATGATTGTATAAAGAGAGAGAGAGAGAGAAAGAGAGGACTTAGAGGAGGATGGGAGTAAATAAAAGGCTGATAGAAATCTACGGCAGATCCCTCCACACACCGCCACACATTGTACTTACTTGGTCGGAAAACTAAAATTGAGAAAGTCAACATGACAAGGTAATCTAGCATGAAGGAGCAGTTTATTTTACTCCGCATTATCCTCCCTCCTATCCATCCATTTACTACCAGTCCCGAAATTGACTAATCTCTATAAATACATACATACATCTGTACATTAATGCAGATTATATTTACTAGCTACACTGCTATAACTACCTTACTCACATTATAGCCATCTTCAATGTATTTTATGACACTACAGCTTCATTACGTCTTACCAATTTTCTGTCTATGATTATATGCATCCTTTCAAAGGAAGCGACATGACGAGATCTATATAGTTCTCATTTCGTAGCCATCTACTACGTGTGCAACAGCAGTTAGGATAGTCATTGACTTTGGATAAACCCAGCAAGGGATTTCCTCATAATATTCATTTTCAGAAATACATTCTCATTAGTTGAGGCTGAATGAGTGGAGATGTGGAAGGATGCCCCACTTGTCCCAATACATACGAAATCCTGTCTAACAAATAAAAAGCCAAATGTCTCATTCTATAGTTTCCCAATTTTATCCACCACTGAGCAACACCACAAATATTTACTGTCCAAAAATCTATTGTAGCTACTAAAAGTCAGAATAATTAAACTCAAATCATTTCATGACTTTCATCACGCTGTAAGCAATTAACATTGCACTGTCAAACAAAACCTAGCTCTTAGATCTATTATTAATTCTAATTTTAAACCACATACATATGCTTAGACTGTTTGCGATAAAAGTTGCATTTACCTGTATGTATGTAAAATGATATTAGTAGAATCAAAGCACACCTATTGTTTCAGAAAATTTGATTGAGTTATCTTTACATGATACAGCATTCACCTCTGAATATTTTCCCGCGATAGAGAAACTTTGACTGGATGCACACATTAATAACATTATTATTATCTTGCCAAAGTTATGTACATTTATTGTTAGGCAATTTGGGCCACTAACGCTATTGTTTCGTAAATAATGCGGATGACGAACTTTCACTTGTTTCCCTATCAGATGTAATTATAGGGGATCAACCTAATCCGACTGCAGTGCATTCTGCGGCCACTTTGCATTTAGAACAAAAATAAGTCAACTATCCAAATTATTTTGGTGCATCATACAAACTGTGCACATATTATTAGCAAGTCATTCGTGAAACTCTGAATTTCACTATTGACAATGGTAACGCTCGGTGACCGCAAAAGAGCCCGGGGGAGCACAGGGCTTGTCAGGAGAAATGATTCTCCTGACAGTGGGTATTGCTGTATGACCGCAAGGTGTACTGACAATTGTACGTTTGAGAACTATGAGATATTTCATGGTACGGAGAAGCTGTGCAAGCCGTTACTTTCAACTTTCCCTCACAGTGTAACATCTTGTCTTAAGGTTATTGGCTTTAACGTTCCCCGGTAACAAAGGCTGGGAAAAGGATACATTTCTTTCGCCTATTGCACTGCATTGTATATATATAGCTTAATAGGGAGCAAAAACATGGGGTTTCCTTAAAATCAAAATAAAAGTTATTGTTTATGTTTTCAATCAAGGCCGTATTGGGAGGACGGCAGTATGGGCTAATGCCATCCGCTCAAAATGTCGCGAAAAGGAGAACATTTTTGGGAAAATGTGCAAAATTTTCCTTCATATTTGATTTTATTTTTGGGGTAAAATCATAAATCTGGCTACGAGGGAATTGGAGTGTTCGAAAATATCGTTCGTAATAATATGTGTTTGGCTAGGAGTTCGAAATACGGCACTACTTTCCATTTATACATTAATTAATTAGTTAATTAATGATCTTATACAGCATTTCTCGTATTACACAATATGGACACTTTGCTTATTTGCTGTAAATTAGCAACGAGTACAAAAAGAGCTTCTTTGTTTCATATGGCAGCGTTACGTATGTTATCATGAGGTTTTTAAACAAATAACATACTTAGGCAGAGCAAGTAAGCGTGTAATTCCCAAAATTTAAATATTCCATAAGTTGAATGTTTTGAATCACAACTAAGGATCATTATCATGTTGAGATACATTGCATAAAAGAGTCTAGGCCCAAACCACCGTTTGGAATTGAGGTTTGTGAACTACTACAAATCAAACCTCCTAGGCTTTACTAAAATGAGAATCCTGAATTATGTATTGCTTTATTCGCAGGAACGTCGTAATAAGGGTGCTACATCCATGTGTGGTTTCCCAATATTGAAAAAGCCTGGGAATATTACGTAGGTAATAATTTTCAATAAACACTCACTACGTTATTCAGAATTCCACTGAGAGCATTCAGGGAACGGGTCGGCAGTAGTAAATATTTCATTTTCAGTAAAAGTCTATTGTATTTATTCTACACATTATTTCATTTATCTAATTAGGTACTTAAAATGATTTGCTACATACTTTATATAGATACTTTTGCGCTTCGAACTAAGGAGACTTGTGCACTAGGGAGATCAGTATAAAAGTGAAGGGTATCACGTCCAGTCACCGAATAGTAACTCACCGAAAACAACTCACCGAACACATCCCACCGAAAATACAACCCACCGAATAGCAACCCACCGATAGCAACCCACCGAACAAATCTCACCGATTACATCTCACCGAATACATCTCACCGAAAACAACCCACCGAATACATCTCACCGAAAACAACCCACCGGAACACAACCCACCGAACACATCTCACCAAATTCATGAGCTCGGTTAAAACTTAGCCAGAAAGTAATCTTCATTGAATATGAAAATCCCCAAGTAATGAACATCAGGACAGGCATTCAAGTAAAACAGGTCATGTAAATAGCCATAGGATTCATAGTCATATAATAGTCATATCGTATTTCTATTTATGATTTCTTTAGGTAATAGTACTAGTAATACGGTTGCACATGAGTAATATTGTCATTATAAGGCGCAAATACTATTCCAACCAAAAAGCAGAA
>JAAAYG020088798.1:0-15154 GCA_009936455.2 Tomocerus minor | reverse complement strand
CTTTAGTGCTTTTTACCACTATAGTGTATATTTTTGCATTTTTACCACTAAAATGTATTTTTACCACTAAAGTTCATTTATATAATTAAAGTGTATTTTTACCATTAAAATGCATTTTAGCACTAAAAAGTAGTTTTACCACTAAAAAGTAGTTTTACCACTAAAGTGTATTTTTACCACTAAAGTGCATTTTTACAACTAAAGTATATTTTTACCACTAAATTGCATTTTTACCAGTGGTATGATAAATTTGCTGTAAAAGTGGGATTTAATGTACACTGGTTCCTTTTCGTGCCCTTCACCTTTCTACTTTCTTTCTCCGTCAATCCCTCGTCATTCAAGCGAATTTTATTTCGGTTTACGGTTCTCTGCTCCACAATTCCGTCGCCGTGAGACAATAAGAGATGAATGAGTATTAGCAACATATTGCGATGGCAATTTGAACTGATCCTATAGGAATGATGTCAGAGTCGACTAAGCCCATTTGACTTTTTATCATTGTATTATTACTTGCACGGCCTATGATTGTGACAGAGTCAACCTTAATCCAATCTGAACGAGATTATAACTGAGAAATGAGCTTCTCCCTCTTCTTTCTTCCTCCAGTTCAAAATGTTCACAAAATTTCTGGAGTTGAAAGGAGGGCGAGGATATGTTGGGTGAGTCGGGTTGGCAGCTAATAACAATAATAAAAATAAAAATAATAAAAGAGTCTTGGTAAATGTTCAGTGAGTTATCGGCGGAGGAAAGTCGGACGTCTCCTAGCTAGGTAAATAGAGAAAGAGAGAGGCCGGGAGAGAAAGAAAAGGAAGAAAGGATGAAGAGGATGGCAGTGGCCGACACGACTAACGACAGTCCTTCAAAGAGATCTCATATCCTTTGTTTTTCACTCGAGAGAAGACAAAGAGAAAGATGAGGGAAGACGGGACGTGGGGATCGACGAAGAAAGTCTCATATATTTCCAGTTTCATCATCTTCCACATCATGACTTTTTCATTTTTCTCATTTTGAGTTAGAGTCGCCGAACTAAGCCTTTCCTCTCCCCACCACACCCTTCCGTCCACTCACCCATCAACCCATCTCTCTTCCCACCTGTAAATACCAGAGCAACCCATCTTTAGCTACTAACTAGCAATGTGCAGATATTCAGCTCTGCCTCTCAACTCTAATAATCTTGGCTCTTGATTATAATTTCCATACAAATTGGCTGTAAGAGACTCTGACTCCGATCCCTTTGCGACCATTTCAGTCTGTGCGAATAACTTTGCGACAGAAAATGATTTTGAGGAGAGATGAGTGGGGGACGGGCTCCCCTGTTTAGAATGTGTATTGATTCAGGAAGAGTGTGTCGCCGAAGGAAGGAGCGACTTTCATCTATCAGGATCATTTTATTTGGGTCAGTTCATTTAGATTTCCCTGGCCTTTTCCCTTCTCTTCACTCCAGTTGATTTCACTTCCCTCATTTCTTTTTTTTTCTTTCTTTCTCTCTCTCTCTCTCTCTGCGGATTAGCGTGGCAAGGGATTCAAAGGTAATATTACTTTCTTCTTTCCCACATCTCATGTGATCACATCACACCCTTCATCTCGCCCTTTCCTTTGCTTAGGCTCACCGTGGATCATTTTGCCTCAACTATCACTTTTTCTCTTTGATGCCATTCAGTGACTGTGACTGGATTGGATATTGCAGCCTGGATTCATTCTCTCCTATCCTAACAGCCCCTTTTCCCTTTATTATCCCCTTTTCCCTTTATTATCCCCTTTTCTTATTACCAAAGGCACAGGGCATAAAAATAAAAGACAATCAACTCTCCTTTTAATATCAGCAATTCAGGACCACAAAACTCAATGTTTCCACTCACGCCACACTTCATCTCATTCTCATATTCCCCTCTTTTCCTTTGTTTTCCCAAAAATTGGGTCATTTGGGAAACTTTTGAAGCCAAGTGCTCTTTTATGGGCCGTTTAAATGAAAAATTCAGGATTTTCCTGTTGAGGATTTCAGATTTACATATTTTCACCTTTATAAATGATTATTCTGAGCACTTAACATGTTCAAAAGTCATCCTAGCAAGAGGAATGCTCTTTCGCCCCGTTCTATAAGCACTCTTCACATTTCTTTATTGTAGTGTTGTAAATGAAATTTTTCTGTTAGCTGGAACTTGGGCTGGTACATGTCATATTGCCTTCCATTCCACTCTTACACTCAGTTCCTTTTCAATCCTCCGCCACTTCCATTCCATCCATCTGTAATTATAAACAACTATCTTGTCAGAGGAGATCCTCATTCCGGAGTCCACAATGGAATGGAACGCAGCAAGACATGCCATGAAAAAATGAATACGAAGCACCGAAGAAATAGTGCCGGCACTAAAAAACCAGTTCATGAAATGTTTAGTCATTCTAAAAGCATTCCGCACTCTGCTCCTCATTAGATGCAACCATCATATTTCTAGAATGTGAAATGACATTTTAAAATCAAAAGTATTCTCAATGATTTGCTCAATTAGCAAATCAGTCGCATCGTGCTATAAGCAGATTCCATATACATGTTATTATTTTTGCGCATTTGAAATCAAATTGGGAAATTTGAGAATAAATAGGTAGGCAAAGTTACAGTGTATTTGTCTGATAGAATCCGTTAATTTATTCTCGTTTTGCACATTGCACATGCTAATTGCATTTAAGAGATGCCATGTTGAATTTGTTGCGCATAAACCTTGTTTGCGCCATAATCTTTTAGTGAGCCAACTAAAAAGCCTTAAATTAAGATGCTCTGTCGTAGAAATTCAGTTTTGATATTGGCTGACTTGCCATCCTATTAACTCCTTCCACATTCAGATGCATTTACAGCTCTGCATTACTATTCCCCATCCGTTTGGATTGTGATCTGTAGTCTGCAGTGTGGAGCACAAAATGCCGGCCAGGATGAAAGTATGTTTGCCTGGTTCTGTGTTTAAGTACATGGGAGTCCGGAGTGCTATGGCAAGGAGCATTGTAATTAAAACTGAAAATAGTCGTGCCACATTGAATTTTGTAATGAGGAAATAATTCTCCAGTGTACACATTGAAATTGGAGTAGGAGGATTTCATGGAATGACGCATTTAATTTAAGTATCCGACTGCCGACGGCAGGAATTTCCGATGTAGCTAATAATTGAGCCATTTTCTCTATTAGGATATTCCAAGGAATTAGTAAGAGGGCTGTTATTAGTATGCCTGCACATTACAAGGACTCTCTTGTTGTAAATACCAATATTTTTATGGCGATGATACTTGTAGCCTGACTTATTTCTGGCTGCCACGACTATTTTTAGAGCTGAGGCACAAGGCTGTGAAGATGGAATGTCTAATCTAATCTTGGCTAAAGTGTTATAAACTGCCACTCCTAACTTGCCCTGGTTAGCCCAGCAATACTTTAAGAATGGAGACGCAAATGGCCATGATATGATGATGGAGAGTCATTATATATGATTTAAGTGTTTTCTCCGACGACTGATTAGCGAACCAACAGATGGAATGGCACTGGGAGACAATGCACCAAGCACTATGCCATAGCACAAGAAGACAGTGGAGAGAGAGAGAGAGAGAGACATGGCTTCAGAGCCACAGTCAGGATAAGCAGGCAACACTAGCAAAAATAAATCACATTGTAAATATAAATAGGATATAAATATAAAAAGGTTGTCGGCACAAAAAATGCTCATTTCCTTCAAAAATTAGTCCCATGGGTCTATTTATATGAGCAAAGGCCTTCACACTTCACACATCTGTGACTTGATAGTAAAGTTCATACGACACATTCGATACGTGCGATTTAAATATATCCACGTTTCCCACTGTGTGTAAAACAGTTTGGATTGGAGAAAGCGGTGCTATGGCTTCGACATCCGCTCTTTTCTATTGTGAGCGAGAGAATTCTTTTGGAGGGAGAAAGAGAGAGAGAGATGATAGGGAAAGGATGGCTGTAATGAAAGGCAATGTAATTCACTTTTAATATGAGATTCTCTCACGAATTACGAGGGAAGAATGAGACACGACAGGGCAAGAAACATGCATTCCACTTCCACGTCTTCCCATAAGCCATTGTATTGGCTGGGTGGAGGGCAGGCAGTGAACTTTGTCTCATCACTCTCACATCATCAAATATCTCTTTCCTGTATTTATTAGGACTAAGCATGCCGACTTTCCTCCTAGCACTCCGCCTGGAATGCCCGTCTCCTGTCTCGGCTCTCCTTATTTTTCCCAAGGCACTTCTCCCACACATAATAGCCAATAGAACATTATTTCTGGAGATAGCATCATTTGGATTACATTTCTCTGGCCCACGCTTTAAATCATTTTCTCACATTTTCATTTCGTCTGCCAATGATATCTCTTCGAAGAAGCTCCCTTCCACGCCTAACATAATTACGTGTATACAAGTAGGCACAACCAGAATGCGATCTATTTGTCCTCTCCCACAACCCTTTAATTGAAATTGTACAAATTCAAATTGGAATATGTCACGAAGTGGGTTTGAGGGATTGCAAAAACTGTCACGAAAAGCAATTGATTATCTTCACAGCCATTTTTGACGTCCTAACAAGAAGTTCTTTCATTTATCGATAACTATTAGATTAGCCCGTTCACTACAGACTTGTAGATTATAGTCTGTCAGCATAACAACTTTACATCATATTGGTTAATGAATGTATTTGACTTTTGGGCATTCGGTTTTTTTCTTTTCGAAGGGTACCGAATATCACTGAAAAACAGCAAATTTTAAAAAACATCACAAAATAGGGGAAGTCTAATGATTTAAACAATAATCAATTATGTTTTGGATGTAAAAATCAATTTAACCCAATTAGATTACCATTTTGATTACCCTTAATGATTGCAGATTGCTTTTTCAATTAACTAACCGCCCGTTATTGAAAAAATATCTTGTTTAAGTAGAAGAATTTTCAAAATTCTAGAGAGTAGTAAGATTCTCAAAAGTTTCTTATTGTTTGTCGCATATTCTGAGCTAATGTGATTTCTTAGCGGCGGATAGAGCCCCGGTAGTGAAGAGGGAGTCGGTGACAGATTCCAGTAAGGAGAGGAAAGCGGCTAAGGATTGGGGCTCTAGAAAGGCTGAGCTGTGATGATATGTGTGATGTAAGTGTGAGAAGTGAGAGTGGAGATGTGTATGAGTTGGTGGGCGAGTAAGTTTATAAGAGAAAGTTGGCTAGCGAGAGAAAATGAGTTTGTGAAGAGCCTTGAGGTTGAGTGTTGCGGTGGAAAGGGATCTGTTCCGTTCTCATTCCTCATCCTCCTCTTCTAATGCACAGATGCTCACTTTCACTCACTCGCTCCTTTTCTCTCACGACTCTAAGCACCAACACATCACGCACTATTGACAATGTTTGTGCTTTCTCCTCTCTCGCCCACTCTTTCCCCACCACCTGCCTTGGCCACATTTGTACGAGAGCTTCGATGTGTGTGTGTGAGTCGCGGAAGATCCAGTTCCAGTGGCCACTACGAATGCACAGACGAGGCAAGGAGATGTAGGTGGGGTGAAAGTGCAATCTATCTAAGTATCTGTACTTTCTCCAGAGTAATTGTAGAGTACAGAGAGAAGGAGAAAGAAATACTCGAGGGAAAAGTACTTTTCGATAGATAGAGAGCTTTAGAGTTATTGTGCTGAGTACTCAGTCAAGTCTCTTCTGGCTCTCTTATCCCTCTTCTCCCTCCACACTTATTTCCGCATCTTTCTCTTTATCTCTCTCTGGCATTTTCCAAGCCTCTGTCATTCCTCTCAACATCCATCTGTCTTGGGACACTCAAAACATCTGCCTTGCTAAACTAACATTTGCATGTTATCACACTATTATTAATTAATATTAATGCAATCACATAATACACTCGTGTTTACAACTTGCCTTCGTACTGGATATTTAAACTTAGCCTCCTACACACACACACCCCACACATACATAGCAATTTGCCCGCTCTGCTTTTGGCCCCATTGATGCTTTAATATTTAGTCTCCTACGCCCAGAATAAATTATCCTCCAAAACGAAATAATCAAAATAACTATACGAGTAGGTACCTATTGCGTAACTCCTTAGAGATAACTATGGTCTTGTAGTTGCAAAATTTATTACACTAAATCATATCCTATGGAAACGGATTGTGAATTGTATGCACTTCCAAAAAACCAACCAAAATGTCATAAATAAATTTAGAATTTACTACAATCGATCTCACGGCTACAGTTTCTTCGTGGTAATTATTTTTATAGTCGTAGGTTCTAAATACTTGTAATAGTCAAGGTTAAGGTGACCCATTCTTAATCGACGGATCTGAACTTGGATTCTCGCAGAGAAACTCCCTCGGCAACAGTGATATCAGACTATGGGTTTTTACGTTTCAAAAACATGCAGATGAATGAATATCCGACTTGAACTTGTTTTTCCCTAGTCCTTTCTCTACCACTTGAGGGCTATCATAACAATACTAACATCTATCTGCGTTCCGCTTCCTTATCTCATCTACCTGCTTCACCTATGTACGCTTACCTTCCTTGGCGATTACCTTCTTTTACTAATCCTGTTTCATTCCATTCATCAAGTCTCAGCAAATAGTGAAATTAGAATGGCACAAGCCTGCATATGGCAAAATGCCTAGGAGCCGGACTCTAAACATGATGGAAACAACGTCTTTTTTAATCCTTTTTTTTTTAAATAATTGTAATTAAAATGGTAATTATAAGTTTAAAGGTATGTTGCCATAATCAGAGAAGTAACATTGGCATATTACTTTATAATTATGGAATGTGGAAAGGGGACAGTTAGTGCGGGGACATTAAAAAAGTATTAGGGTGCATTGTAGGAGTAAGAAGGAATGAATGGCAGAGAGAGGGAATCTGTAATTTAGATTTATATGTTAAATTAATTACAATTATTTGCACATTAGAAAGGCTAATGGATACATTGCATGTTCCTTTGCTGAGGAGGCTCTCGCCATTCATTTCATGTGGCCGTTGTTGGAGGGTTTGCGAGAGGCACTGCGAGCTAACTGTTGTGTGTGGAGTGGATAACAGATGAGAGGCAATTAGTCTGACGAAGATTACCTACCAACTCGTTCTCCACTCAATGAATTCAAACTAAATTCCATAGAGATGAGTGGGACACAAGAGTTTCTTGTGGTTTCCTGCTCTCCATTCTCTCCCCACATTTGTATTCAAGCAAAATCCATATAATGAGCAAGATTTACATCTCTGGATAGATACAACCGCCACTCATATCTCTTTCCTCCTCTATATACGCCCATCATCATTCGAAAATAATTTCATGTTCCTAGCCTGTTAAATATATTATTTACTATGTTATTCTGCATTTTGAGGATGCGTATAAATACTTAAAGGACTTTCTTCTCTGTATATATTCAGTCAGTTGTTCCTAATTAGTTCATATGCTTAAGTATAGAACATCCCAAAACAAATACAGCCGTTTCTCATTTGCATCTTGATGTCAATGTTCATCTCTGAATATTCAACCACAGTAAAATTGCCAACGCTTTGTACAACGATTCCTATGAAATTATAATTTCCCAGTAGGAAAAGTGAGTGGGAAAACGAAAATTAGAAAAAATGAGTTGAAAATGAAACTGCATACACAGAGAGGGTATAAGCTGCTCTGCTAGAGTAGTAATAGCATCATTTAGCCCTTCTAGGCATCAATTCTTGTGTCCTATACTCTATTGTGATTGTGACACCCCATGGAAATGAAACGGAGTAGAGAATTAATTAGGGTAAAACTCGGTTGATACAGAATATATAACACGATAAACACAAATGGGTTACATTTTCGTAATGCACCCTATTTTACACATTGTATTATTTCTTGTCAAGGTATCAAGATGAAATAGAGGACAGCGGTTACTAGTGTATTGCATGTGTCTCATGACTTCCTCATCGTCTGTGATAAATGATATCTGATACAATGATTTTCTCTAATTAGTAAAGACTTTCAAGTGGCAAGATATTAGTAACAGCATTATTTCGGGATTCATTTGATTCATAATCTGACTATTATTTTATCAGACCCTCATTTTTCGTTTACTGACCACTACGCTGATAAAATAATTTTGTATTCATGATTTTCCATACAGGTACATGGAATGTGGTAATATTAGCTAGCTAGTAAGCAGTAGTTCTTTGAATGTGAATATGAAATTATCCAAATTGAATTTTTAAATATTGATGTTCAGATGTTAAGGTTACCGCTGGTTCTCCAGCGATCAATCTGATTTAATTGTTTAATTCCTATTACCCAGGTGTTTAACAATATTGAATTTGGAATATTCGCAACCAGGTTTAGTTAGGTTAGAGTTAGATATTGACAAAATATTAGTTGTTGTTTCCTACATAAGCAGAACTTACACTAGTTATTTGGATTATGCTTTTTGATTTATCTCCGAAAGTTTTGATTTAGCAGAATAATTGTTGTCCTTCTGAATGGTGGTTGAGAATAAACCAGAAGCCTGCCTTTCGTCTCCAGCAAGTAAGAGGTGTCCAATGTTAGTAATAACTAATTGGTACAGAAGTTTACTATTTCATTTCGTCGCATTTATTATAGAATTATTAATTGCAGCCTTGGAATTGTATGAAGTGTGCATGCACACTGAATGTGATAATCAACGATGGGTGGGGGAATTACGAGTTCAATCCACTCATTACTGGGAGGAAGTTAACCCACCAACTTTCAACCCACTCATTACTGGGTGGAAATCCATCCACCAACTCTCAATTCACTCATTAATGGGTGGGAGTTAACCCACCCACTCTCAACCCACTTATTACGGGGTGGAAATTCATTCACAAACTCTCAATTCACTCATTACTGTGTGGAAGTTAACCCAATAATCACTGGGTAGAAAAAAAATCCACGCACTCACTTATTATTTGGTGGAAGTTAACCCACCCATTCTCAACCTACACATTACTGAGTGGAAGTTCTTCCGCCAACTTCCAACTCACACAACCCTTAGAGGGATCTTTTCCACCCTATTTCAACCCACTCTAAACTGGGTGGAACATCATTCACTGTCTTTCAACCCACTTTGGTCTACAAAGGAGTGGAGTTGATCGCCCCACTTGCCAACTACAACTCGTTCGGGCGCCGGGCTATGGCTACGAGGGCAGGGAATGCTCGAATGATGTTGCAACTGCGATTATCTTCTGAGACGATGACTTGTCGATAGAGACTTGTCGTAGTTCTAGTCTGTTTAGCATGACTGCCTTATTCCTTAAGGTTCAGATGGAATTTTAATGCTGGAAACGGTCTGCTCTGGTGAAAGAGTTGAGTGCATGTGGCAAACTCATTAGAGATCCGCTTTCGGCGGCTAATACTAAGCAAAGGAAACCAAAGGAACGGAAGAGAATTTTGAATGAATCTTTGGCGAGGATAGCAACTCTCTGTAATGCTGTTAAATATTGTTGTACAGATCCTATGAATTCAGATTTCTACGACGGACGACTCCGACTTCTGCAGAAATGATAGGCACTACAGCCCCATTGTACAGCCTTGGAAGCAAGTCGTGTTTGTGCATCCTTGCACCAAACAAATATATCCGTGTGGCAGGATCCTCTACTCTTCAAACAGTTTTAGCCTCATAATCGATATCCCTCCTCGGAAATTATAGCCCGATGATAACAGGGAATTCTCAAAAGCTGCATCCCAGTCGCTTCTTAAATTCCAGAGCCAAAAGTACATTATCATTTCCTGTTTTACTTCCGTTGAATGCTCATCATAAAAAGTGTACATTCAAAGCCATTCCTTCGCTGTCCCACCAAATTGTCAATTAAAATGAGATTTTTGCATAATGAACATTTTCGGATTATTGGTTGTACGATTTTGATGAAGGATAGGGGTGCAGTATTTGTTTGAAGGGAATGTTAATTAGAAAGAACCTAGGAGTTCGTCAGCAAATCTAAGAGCTGTCGTTTCAGAAACAGAGCTGTTGGCTGGTGCGGAGGTTCTGGATCAAACGTCCCACTTTTAGATTACGTACTAAATTTTGTTTGTTAAGATTTTGTGTGAATTTTGGTATTTACGAGTGAGGAGTAAGCAGGAGGGGGGAGAGGAGTAAACGGTGGTAGGAGATTCGGCTTGGCTGGCATTCAGCGTCGCTTTGGAGTTGGGAATGAAGAGAGGATGTTGTGTGTGTCGTGTGTGCCGAGTGCTGACGTGTCATGCTGGGCGTGCTTCCTTTTGGCTTGTGACTCCAGCTCAGAATTTCCTATTCTATCTGAAAGTAATTAAGAATGTGAAGAAATGATTAAGTGTTCCATAAAGAGATCGGCTCACATCAAAGTCGAAGAACTCTTATTCATTTCAAAGGAAGGAAGAGAAGTGGCGCTAGGACATTAGCCAGCCTTTGAGCACTCCACCCAAATATGCAAACTCTTGGAATAATGGAACTTTTGAAACCAAGAAATAGTACTTACTAGGCATCCACTGTTTACCTAGAGCAACTATTGCCACGCGTAGGCGGCCCTGTCCCTCAGCCACTTCTACACAGACACTATGTATGCGCCCTACTTTCCCTCTCCTTTCTTCCGTCTCATACACTCTCTTCGACTTTGTCTTCGACTCAAGTGGGACGGAAAAAGAGCTGCACTTTTCAGTTAGCTAATTATCAAATTGCTATTTTACCATTCCCTCCGTTACAAACTACCTGAACTTCACTAAAAGAATATTGACTTAGAAACTTTAAATGGCTAATGAAAAACACTAACATATTGTTACTCGTTGCACATCTACATTGACAATTGTTAGCCAAAACTATTTATTTTTAGATGAATTATTGCAGTTGTGCTAATATGCATAGTCGAGTGCGAGTAAATATTAAAAGGGCAGTAAGAGGTTTAGGAGGAGAGAGGATGTTGGCAGAGGGGCTTAACTCCAGCAGCATAAGCAGCTGTAAAGAAGAAGAAGCGAGAGAGGAGATTAAATCCGCACGTGTCATAAATATAAAAAAGTTCTATGCTAACACGTTCGGGAAACCTTGTTCTCTGAGCTGTGATGTGAAATGAGAAGTATACAAGTGATGTTTGTGCAGGAGTAAACATTTGTGGAGACGGGCGTAGATAGGTTGAGGAGGGAGTAATAATATATCGGAGAGAACATCTGAAAATATGGGACGTGTCGTGTCACGGAAGGGAAAGGACGGCAACATAAGCCAAAAGGAGACAAGAGAAAAGTGAGGGCGGAGTGATAGATGTTCATAAACAGATTTCTGTCCCTGTCAACTCTCCTCGCCAAATAAGACAGTCTTAATTCTATTGAGGAGAGAGAGAGAGAGGAGAAATGAATTGAAAGAGGGATAGAGAGTGAAGTTATAGAGGCAGGCGACGGAGGAAGATGAGACAAGTCACATTAGGACACAATCAGAGACACTGCTACTATGAATGGGATAGAGATCCCACTCGCCAACTCCATGCACTACTCAAACAGACGCTAATGTCTCTCTCTCTCTCTCTCTCTTTGTCGAATGCTCAAGGAAAGAAGTGGAGAAAGCATTCAGGCGACGCGTAATCAGAAGAGAAGAAGAGCGAGGGAGTTGAGTGAAGGAAAGTCAGAGCTAAATTGACACGAAGTGCAGGACTGAAGGCTACGGCAATAATGCAGGAGGGGAAGAGCGCGGAGAAAGCAGAGCCCATACAGACGTGCCACCTCAGACATAAGGTCACTTAACTCACGTTCCCTTATTTCACATCCCTACCCTTAGTTCCATCTAAGCGGGAAACATCTCAATCTACACAAAATCAGGACACACTCATCCTAGTAGAACAACTCTCCCTACGCAGCTACAAAGTGTCGACTCAAAGGACAGGTGTGCATTAGCCCATCTTACACGTCGTGTAAAACCAATCCAGTTCAAGGTCATTACAACTAGCACTCTCTCCAAAGATTTCACCTATTGTCTCAATAACAGAGAACACGACGGTCAGTTAGTGACACAATAAATTCATTTACGCCGTGACAAATGTTACAAATAATGACATGGAATAATGCATAGGAGAATATTGGACTGTTTGTGTTAACCCGATGATATCTTTAACATTTCATATGGAACTGGATTATTTGAACATAAGGCAGCTGTTTCACGTGACATATCCGATTACATCATTAGATGGAAGAGTTGCTATATTTTTAGAGCTTCCTTATGGATTTTTCAATTTACAGCATAGAATTGTGCTAAAGGTTTCTCAGATTTTCCTCAGGAAACTTTTGCTTAATTAAGCCGTGGTGAAGAGCATCATCTACTGATGTGTTGATTATTTGTCGGATCTGTTTAGAGGGAACAGACGTTGTTGTCATATCAGGAGGAGTAGGGCATCGTTGGTGGTGACAATGGAGAGCCATTGTTCGGGCAGGAGGTTTTGATGAAGCCCAAACATCCTCCGTAGGGGAAGTGCGGAGTGGGGAGAGAGATGCTTATTAAATGCTCTTCATTTGTATGTGGCGGGAGATGTCTGTAATAGAATGACTTGTCATTCCTCTGATGAGAACTGGGTGATAATAATCGTGAAGGTCTGGTGGGGAAGGCACCTGACAAGTTATCCAAGCTCTACCTCATCTGTGTGTCGGTTTACCTTGACTCGGGATACTGGGTAGCTTGGCATTTCCCTCTCTCCTCGCCGCTTCCGTTTCCTTTGCCTCCCCGCATTAAAAACCTCAAAAGATTTGCGGGGAGATAGCACGGAGTCGAGTGTTAACTCCTCACTTGACTAAACCCTCACTGAATATTTAAGAGGAAATTAGGAAACTCTTGTCTGCCACTCTACACTTTCTCCGACTTTCCCCGTCCTCACCTAATACGTGACTATTTTATTTTCCCCACCATGCATACAGATAACATCGCTTCGACGGGACACAGTCCCAAATGCCACTCTATAACACACATATCACTACGCACCCTCAAAAGACACTTTTAATGAAAGGAGCCAACAGATCCCTCGCTCAACTATGAAACGTGCGTCCAAACACTAAAATTCCATCAAAGACTTTATCTCACACAGAATTCATATTTTTCTACTTTCTTTCTCACTTTCACTTCTCTCTACTTCCTTTCCAGCCTTCTAAATAAAGCCTCGAAATCTAAAAATTGAAAACTTTGTATCTCGCTCTGTATTTATCCGGACTGTCTACTCTAAAGCCATAAAATGCAGTTCAATTTGTGAAATTAAAACAAAACCATTTTCATTTGCATCTGCAGTAAAACTAAATAGCTCGGAGCACAGAAGGGCATTAGGTAGATTGCATTTCATACAGTTTATATAGTTATATGCAGGTATGTTATACGTAATTTATAATATTTCCATGAGGATGATTTTAACAGCATTATGAGATATGCGTGAATTGCATTAGAATTATTTAAATGCTTTTACATATAATTATCGAAGTAGAAAAGGTTACTTTTGTTTACGTAATACCCAAATCATGCAAATATTCCTGGCAGATAAGTGGCATGACTACTATTTCTTCCACCTTATGTTATAATTCATAAAGTTGTTCATTGCAAAAGCAACATCATTCATCATCTATATAATCGTGTTCGACATAAGCAGCTATTTGGGTAGCTTCATACGGTTGACAGCACGCATAGTTAAATACGTGTTGTTAGGCGGACGATCTACAGTGATTTTTTTTGCAATCCACCATGTAAATAAAATTTCCATTTAAATACCGAATTAAAATTAAAGACGACTTCATTTACACTTCAAGCTACGTAAAAGTTCGACTTGTGGAAAAAAGCAATTTTTTCTGAACCAAAACTATTTTGGTCAGATTTTTTCAAATTTCGGTATAGTATTGTCTATGTAAAAATGAAAGGTAGTATAATCGACGGCCATCCTAACTGAAAATGTAAACTTCTGTTACAAATCTACAACTAACTATGAATTGTACCCATGACTGCAAAAGAGTCAGGTAAACTCGATGTAGGTATTGAACAATGGTCAATTTACTTTTTTTAATAAAATTTCTTCAGAAAAGATGATGTTCTTTGTGCTAATAATATTATATTTAGCAGGTTATTGTACTGCTTCATTTTATTTTATATATTGTATTGCATTATATGTACTATGATAGTTGAGTAGTCGAGCTTCATTCAGTTAGGAAAGCTGTTGATTTTACCACCTTTCATTTTTACCTAGACAAAAATCTACAGAGAAATACCATAAAATCACCCTACTGTATTTCATAATATGAAAATAATTGTGCTTATGATAGAATATCTTTGTTGTGGACGGCTAGTTCCTTACAACTACATTAAATTATACTAATTATTTAACTGTCTGTCTTAAAACTAAAACTATATTAGCTTGGCCAGAAAAGGGTACCGTGCCGAGGAAATGGGTTGTCAGTTGTGTGGAAATGTCTAGTAAAGTAGATTGTGCCCAGGAAATGAACAAATTCCTGAATATACAATCCTAAATTAAATGCAATGCCTTTAATATTGGCATTTGCTTTCTACAAAATTCCAGACTCATTGTTATCATATGTTCCTTACTATTTTATTGAAATTCATGGAATCGTACGTAACAGATTACGTATGTTAAACACGACTATATTATAGGATTATGCCTTCTGCTACACGGGGCTCTACATTTTTCGCATTGCTTCATATTAGCATTTTATAACGTAATTATTAGTGGAGGTAAGTCATTTGGCGGAATCCTTTCCCCATGAATCACTCGTTGAAGCGACGATGCTTGAGTGCATCAGGAGTCTCAAATTAGTGAAACGAATGTTGTCTATCCCCTCGTTAGTCTCATGTCTAAAATTTTAATTCCTCAGAAAATCATCCGTATACTACACAAAGTAAAAGGGAATCTTCTTAAAAGTTTGTGTCCCATTTCCATCTGTAACAGATATTATTCCATGCTTTAACGAATGAGTCAAAGACGCGACACGATATCCTTCTCCTGAGAGACGCATAATATTTAATTGAGGAACGCAGAAGAAATGCAAACGAAGCCAACTAAAATTAAGGCGTAGCAAATGTTCAGTGCGTTGTAGGTGCTTGCATTTCTCCCGTCAGGTCAGGGTACAAAAAAGCAACTTTTTTAGGTTTTTGCTAAGTTGCTTTTTTATAAAAAAGCAAGGTAACAATTTCTAA
>JAAAYG020088787.1:0-34205 GCA_009936455.2 Tomocerus minor | reverse complement strand
TATATACTATTTAATACTTTTATATATCGAAATATTATTCTACTTATACTACTACTACTACTTGTATATACTTATATAGGTATACTATTTATATATATCGAAATATTATTCTAACTTGTTTCGAGTGTAAAAATGCCATAGCTTCAGCTATTTGTTTACTCCACTGAACTAAGTCACCGTAGCAAAAGGAGTTGTCATTAACGGTGCATATTGTGCTATTCCTTTCCAGAAATGACGATTCGCTAAAGATATAAATTTAAAATTGAGCAACATTACGTCGAATTAGTTAAAAGAAGGTAATGCAATATTCAATGATATCCAATTAAAAATAATAACGCATAATATCACAATGACCCTCTTTTATATGTAATTAAGGAATACAATTTACCTTTCGTGAGTATATTTATGTTTGTTAAATTGCAAAAAGGACTCCATACTTCCGAATGGGCAGAATTCAACAAAAATATACAGCAGTCCTGAAAATTATAATTTTACACGTAGGTACATAATAATAGCATATTAGAGTATCTAACTGCCTCAAGTGAGCAACTGACCAAATTCCTATTAAAAATAAAATATGTCCGTTAACCTTCTTTAAGATTTTCTGTGTTGGCTCCTATGAGATTAACAACATGTTTGTGCTGGCCCAAATACATCATTATTTTTAATTCCGACAGAAGGGCTTTTAAATATATTTTTTCAGTTTTTCGTTTCGTCGTTTTCACTGCAACTTCTTTTCCATTGACAAAAGCTTTAAATACCATTCCAAATTCCCCCCGGCCTAGCACGTACGCTTCTTCTGTGAATATAAATTAGTAATTAATTGATAGAGAAGCACTTACAATTTTTGCGCAGTAAAACAATGAATCGATATCGATACTAAGTAACATGATGTATGATATAGTTAAAATAGTAAGCACCGATTTTGAAATTTTTTTCAGGAATCTCTTTGTCTTTTATATAAGGCTGTTCGTCATATCGACAATAATTAGCCTGAAGTTCGCAATTGTATTCATTGGTGCTACTCCTGCTACTCCTAGTCTCTGCTTTTATCCCATTAAGGAATTCATTGATTTCCTCTTCCGTCAGTAATAACTGTACACAAATAAAATCCCATTAGGTAAAAATCAAAAAAAAATGCTTCTAATGATAATAAACTCAATTAATTTATTTATGTAGCTTACCTTTTTAGCTTTAAATTTCTGAAAATACAAATAGGAAATCAAAGTAGCTGTCGCAAGCACAATTGCAAGGGATCCAAAAATAATTGATATTTCACTTCCAAATTCTTAAGTTTTAGGAATACAAAAATCACAAAATGTTTATTTATACAATACTACTATTATTCAATTCTAATAAACGAGTAACAAAACTGAACTGGATTAGAGATATTTTTGTCCGCAGAGTGAAAAAATTAAAGCGATGGAGATATAGTAATAATAATTAATAATTGAAGTAATTAAATAATGTACCCTTTTCCACGTCTACAGTGAATATGCCAACAGATTGCCCAAGTTCATTCTTTGCGACACAGCGATACTCTCCAGCACTTTTATATTCAATTCTTTCAAAGTCTAAAATTGATTTTGAATATGAAGCTTTATCTGAAATATTCTGAATTAGTAAATATTTTACTATTGTTTTCCCTTTTTCACCATCTTGTAATTACTAAAGATACACATGGACATAATAAGTCTGTTATAAACTACGATACCATTCCATTTCCATCTTGCCAAAATAGTTCAGGAATAGGTAATCCCTCAGCCTCACATTTTAAAAATTGGTTTCGGGAACCCAGTCGAAAGACAATAGATTCTTTTTTTGTTTTCATCACTGGAGACTTTCCCTCTACAATGATAATAGATAACTTTAACTTCACTTTTTCAAATACAATATTTAATTTTAAAATCTTTCCAGTCAGTACCAATGACATTTAAAGGGATTGAAACATTTCGGAAATAAGTGGTGTGAACGTATGAAGCAGCACAATAAATTCGAAGTATGTCAGTCGTCAAATTAATCCTGAAGTAGGAATAGCCTTGGGCGTTGTTGTCAATTAATTCTAAAAAAGACAAATAATTACTAAATTACATTACTTGGCCTTTAATGAAAAAAATATTCTGCGTGATTAATGATTATCGTGATGATGTATAGCGTTAATTTATACTAAAATCGGCTTATAAAAATAAGCATCAATTGAAATGTAAATGTAATCATTTTATGTATTCAGCTCATTAGATAGCCGGAACTATTTGTAAACTATCTGTCATTAAATATTCTGTAAATCTGTCATATTGCAATAAAATATTTTTATAGCGTATACCTTCAATAAGTGAGCGATTTTTCCTTTCAGTATACCATATAGTCGGTTTAACCATGCTTCCATTAAGTACTAAACATGCTGCGGTGAGATTAGTCTTTGCGTACAAGACGGAATCCATTTTGTGACTCAGCAGTTTAATCATCATGTGTATTTCGATCTTGGATTCGTTTCTAGGTAAGCTGTTCCACTCTACAAATAAAATTGAATATATAACAGACACAACTCATAAAATCCGACGATTACTAACTGGCTAACTGGAAAGATTTAAAGCGTTAATGTAATTACCGACACCATATGGGAACTCGACAACATCGCTGTAATTTATTGGGATGCCATAATCAGTAACATCGTAATGGGATCCTGACATACAGAAAGCAATTCCCCCTCGTTCCCCTTTTAAATTTGACAGCCTCTGAATTCTTAATACTCGAATTAATTTCTCTGGTTGGGTCACTGTTTGGACTGTGTAACTTCGATTTACATATTGCTAAAAAGTTTTCAATGGACACTATTGCATAAAAAACAATAATATAATAATATTTTGATTGCGTATTGATGTAACTTACAGGAAAAACAAATTCTCGCACCAGCCTGTCATATCCTCCATTCAAACTGGGGACTTTACTGAGTAATGAATTTGTAGCAGTTTGATTTTTAACTTGACACCAGGGCCGGACGTCAAGAAAGTCGTCACTTATGACTTTCAGATCAAATTTAATATCCATATCTTTAACCAAGTCACTTGGCAAATCCCATAGTCCAAAATGGGAATCTGTATAACAGGAATTTTTACATTTTAAATTAATTAATTTGATTAATGTTTAATTGCGATTTATTTATTATTATTATTATTAATTCTGCTTTAACAATTTATTCTGTTTTAGTTAAATGTTTAGACATCGATTTTATTTTACGTGCCTGAGGGAATGGTAGAAGGAAAAGTCAAAAATAATTCATCCGTGACATCTCCATGAGTCATGACACATTTATATGTACCATTGTAAACAGCATCTGCATTCCCACTAATTATATTGGCTGTAAAGCCAGACGTTGCATCGTAGGAAAATTCCAAATTACTATTTCGTGGGGGTATCACAGTTACGTTGCTTGCAAAATGAGACGTACGGCATGGCAGAATAAATTTTCTGTCTTCCATAAATACCTCGCTCTTTTTATTTCTCAGAAAACTTGGTTTTGCTGAATCTGGGAAAATGATGTTGACTTAAATTACATCTATGTCAATATAAATGCAGTCCCAAAGTAAATAAAGAAATAACAATTGAAATAGTCCAACCTTCAAAGAAAATATGAAAAGTGGTTTCCAGTGAATGATTAAACAATGCATTAAAAACATATTCGCCCGAGCGAGAGTAATCCGCATCTGTTGGTGTTCCAATGTCCGCTTTGTCAATGGGAAACAACGTTTTGTCTGCGAAATACTTTTCTAACTCCTTTACACTTCGAATTATTATGTCAACACGATATGTGACATTTTGCAGATTACTATGTGGCTCGACTATTTTTGAGTATTCAATTTCAATTGCTTCCGTAGGCTAAACAGGAATTTCAGATATTTTCAATATGGAAAAATTCTAAAAGATATTTTCTGAATTTTTTTAATAATTGTTAATAAATTAAAGTAACAATGATAATAATAATAATAATAAATCAAGAATTAATTTTGAAAAGAACCTGAATTCCATAATAAAAGAAATCCACCAAGTAAAATGCAGTGCAAATAACTCTGACAGAGTCATATTCCCCTTGAAAACGAAGAACTCCTGCTCTTAGACAAGACACATTGAACACAGCATCGTCTGAGGAGAAAAAAGTACAATTGGGTGTTATGGATTTTTTCGTTTCAGGAACACACTTTGTCGCACTTTCCAATGGAACCCACGAACAATCTACTACTTCTAAAACCAAAAGTAATGCAATGGAAAAAACTGGACAGAGATTGTTTTGCTTTGGAAACATATTATTGCACTCAACTTATGAAAATGATTGCGAAGCATAATAGTACTCACAACAAAACATTATGCCACGGAAAGAACCAGTTGAATATGCCACAATTATCCAACTACATCGTAGGAGAGAGAGTGCATGGTGGTAATATATTATTATAATGATACATCTGGCATATTTCTTTGTAATGTGCTTGTAAAAGACCATTGCTATTTTTTATGCCGAAAATAGATCAAAGTGGTAAAAATGGCAAATATTTGTTGTTTACAATTTATGATAACTTTTACATTGGGCTACCAACCAATTTTTATTGAATTTATCACTAATTGACAATGACTCATGAACTCATAAAGGTGTATTTACTCCTAAACGGGAGGTACAATACAAAAAGTGATGCGCTTAAATCCAAACCCGATTACGACTTAATACTATTCCTGGATTAAGCAGACCCAGTTGCAAATAGCAACAAAAAACTATTTCCTGTGTATATGATTGTGCTACTAATGCTACCTGTTTACAGTTCATTCATTCATACATTCTTGTTTTTATTTATAGCTTTCCAGGAATTTGAAATTCATTACAGGATTTATTAAGTAGGTATCTCACTTTTTACACCAGCACGCTAGGTTCCTCATACCCATGCAAAATGATAGTATTTTATCAATAATCGTTTCTTATTAAGGAGGGGTTGACATGATCTCCAGCCCTGATTCAAAGAAAACGGCTTAATGTAGAGCAATGAAATAAACATCTTTGAAATCTGCTCATATTTTTCAAGGGTACATGTTTCCTGTATTTTCAAAAATAAAATCTTGTTTAAGAAAAATTTGGGGTTTTTTGAAGTGGGAGGAATACATTGAAAATGTGTATTTTGATTAGTATAGCATATTTAGAAAGTCAACGTTTCATAAGTAATAAACCTGTGGCCTAGAGAATTTTTTCTTTGCATTTTAAATAAGACTCAACGCCACGACAGCAAAGCGGCGCATAAAATCCTTTGGGAAAATTTTTAAATTCTTGGTCCAAGGTATAATGTCCCACATAATCCTGTCAAGTACTCCTTAATGTGTAATGTCCTCGTTTGCGCATTTAAAAACAGCTGTAGTTATTCTATTTATTTTATACATCCAGATTTTTCTGTACCCTGTTCTGTGGAATAAATTATGGTAATTTTGATGAGCAGATGAACAACGAAATATTTCTGACGAATCAGTTTGCTGGTGTCTTTTGCTTTTTAGCAAACGCTACCTATATAGCGTCAGGCCTAACAAAAAAACTGATATATACAATTATAAAAACAATACTGCAGTAAACAAAAAAATCACGATAAACGTTTTTCTGCACTAAAGAAAATAGACCAAGTAAGATATTATCGACACAGAAATTATAATTGTGCTAATATACTTTTTAACTATACAAAAATTAATGTCCGTTTACATGCTAAATGACAATAATAAAATATCACGATAAGTTATTTTATTGTTCAGTCGATTATTGTAGCTCCTTTCGGTTTGTGACAAAATGATTAACAATTCGTAATGCAATGGTGAGGTGAATGACAAAATTAGGCAAATCCTTTTAGCACACCCTGGTTACGTTTAACACTTTGGACTTGACCTTGTTAATATTCACAACATTCCTATTCGTAGCACAAGTGCCATAATCCCATTTACATAATTACATTATTCACTAAATATTACCACTTGAAGCCGAAATATATTTATTTGCATTTTGACGTACATTTTCACAAAGTATAATTTTTGGCCATGTTTAATGATATACGATTAGAGCAGACCACGAATACATTAAGCTGCTGTATATTCACGTTTTTTATGCATTTTAAGAAATGTAAATGCAAGCTGCATTAGCCAAGTACTGCACTGGCTGCAGTAGCCGTAGCCAAGTATTGGCTATTCCTCAGACACTGAAATGAAAAAAATCGAAAAAAACATTTTCCTGAAATTGTGTTTGTGATAATATAATAACTAGGTAGATATTGATGTATTTAGAATTTAGAATTACTGAGAACAATAGTAAAAATACATTAATATGAATTATTTGTAATTAACCTTCAGCTTCAACCTTCATTGCTTTCATTTCGCAACAAAGGGACAAAAACAGTGCCACATTATCGTTGTTGTATACAAATGAAATGTTCATATTGCTGTCGGACGGACATATATATATTTTTTCCCACAATTTTATTTAATGTTCAAAAATTGTACTTTTGATAATGCGTCGGAACATATT
Source organism: Tomocerus minor (assembly GCA_009936455.2). Taxonomy (NCBI): domain Eukaryota; kingdom Metazoa; phylum Arthropoda; class Collembola; order Entomobryomorpha; family Tomoceridae; genus Tomocerus; species Tomocerus minor. The sequence continues at coordinate 27,667 of JAAAYG020088787.1, read as the reverse complement.
AAATCATACTCTTCTTAAATGCGCGATGACGCTATCGCATTCTGAAAATTAATAAGTCACTTTAATTATAACTATTACGAATATTTAAGAAGCAATAATTTGCTACCTATATAAAATGAAATTAATAACTGTAAACACGCTTCTTTTAATTTTGTTTCTATGCTTACCAATGGTATAAGTTCTAATCTCCTAAATGACACGTTTTTGTCTTTCGCTTTTCTTATCCACGATATATTTGACCCAATTTGTAAAACTAAAAAGTGTTGATGTATCTGAGGGGCACTTGAAACGAACGATAAAAAGGTCACCAGATTGTTCGTTTCCTTATTCTTGCGGGCCTTCAATTAGTTATTATCAGACTTTCGTAGGAGGATCTGTCGTATTCAACACTTATTATGATTACGACCCTTCATGCAAATCCAATGCTACTTGCAATAAAAAAAGTGAGAAATGTTTTATCCTACGTATCATTTGGACAGCAGTATCAGGATTTAATTAAAATGTTTATGCCAATTAGCTAAAACCATTACTACTGTCCATCTACCTCCTAAGGAGCCAACGGCGACGAACGATGCGACCTCCGAAGACGTAGAAGTAGAAAATCCTGACAGTTTGACCCCCCAGGAAAAAGATAATGAACTCAAAGCTGGAAAATTGGGAAACGAAAAATCTAAATTTGGTATATACGTTATTGAATAATTCTCTTGAGCAACAGTGGAATCAAATTGGAGAATAAAAATATATTCTTCAATACAGTATTACTGAGTGAAGCTATTTAAAAAAACAAAACACGTCTAATGGGCTAATCGTAATTCTCATAAACATATTTTAGTTTCTGATACCACTAGGTTTTATCGAGGAATTCTTGTTGTCGACACAATTTCTCCGCCCCAAAATACCCAATTATATCAATTAGGTTAAATATGGTCAAATGTTGAATATATGTTTTAATTTAAAAGGATTTACTTACAATTTACATTTAATTTATTAATTACATTAATTAGGTACATTTAACAAACCAGCCAGTAAATTAAACTCTTAAATCAAAAAGGTGTTTTCATTTTATCACTGGTTAAAACTTGTAGAATTCACGTATGATCTCCTTTTTCACACATGTAATGAATTATTAAAACGTTAGATTTCATTGGATTTTCTGAGAATTTATCTAAGCTATCTTTGGAAAACATTAAATTAAGATATAGTTGAGAGACAAATATTCAGGCTGTAAAAATTCAAAAGGGCATGGTTTCATCTATTTTACTGGCTCCTTAATTGGCATCCATTTAAAAATCCTCAGTCCCAATTTTGTCCTGATTAATTTTAAATTGAAATTAAAATTCTTGGGTTTTTAAAACCAATTTTTCAATTGCTTTTAAAAAATTTCAGTACAAATTATGGTATAGTATCTGACGATTACTTCATTGAAATGAAATATGTAGCAATTTCTATTGCTTGTTGCGACAGACTTAAATAACAACACCCAAGGTGAACAGTGAATGCCAATTTCACCCATTATAATGACAATTATAGAAAACTATTTTGATTGATGGAAGGGTATTCATCTTTGCAAGGTCTTTCTATTGTTTCATGGAAAGTGGATACTCTTTATCCACGATTAATTATATTTCTAATTATCTACATAGTATACCACGACATGACCTTACAAGTACACAAGAGTTACAAACCTTCATTTTTGTATAATAATCATCCAAATTATTGTTACTTAAGAATGTTATTGAATAACGTTTTTTGCTTCTGTGAATTTTTACTCCTATCATTTAGTTATAATTGTTTTACTACTTCTCTGCGTGGACGAAAGTACAGGGACACCATGGCACAATCCGAAGAAAATTGTGGGAAGGCCGGACAGCCTCCTTGCCTTATTAATTTCCAAATTCCTTCGTCATATTTTAATCGGACAAATTCAAACGAATCTCTTAATAACTTTCAAATATTCCAATCTCCAGTCAGTTTTAATATTCATTTTGACGGGAGGAATCGTAAGTCACACAAATTCGTATATTTGGTATTATAGCGTTAGCTAATAAGATAATTCTGTTTTAGAGATATTTTAACCTACAAAATCATAAAATGAATTCAGGCAGAAGACCAGCTTTGCCAAAAGTAGACGTAACATCCCAAACGCAACCAAAAAATAGCAGGAAATCCTTCGGACCTCCAGGAAACGTTCAAAACGTCCCGATTATGCCTAGAATTCCAAATTCACCAGGCAATGATGAAATGTCCATTGCTGGAGAGAGGCCCTCCTCTTCATATGCAGAACTGTATGCACAATTAATGGTTTTGATGGAGGAGAACAAAGCTATGCAACGAAAAATTGACAATCTTCATCGGATATTGATCTCGGCAAATAACGAGCAAGTGTCGGAAAATCCAAATTCACTACTTCGGAAACGCTTTGTTAAGGGTATGGGTCCCCATTACGAGTAATGTGAAATTCCTACTCCGTCATTTTGGGCAGAACTCAGTAATTACTGCACAGAAAAATACATGGTAATTATTAAAATTTAGCTTTTATCTAGGAACTGTGGCTCCAAAAATGGCAAAGACGTTCATAATCAGAGCGTCATTTCTTTAAAAAAAAACTGTTTTGCAACAAAATGTGCGCGAATTTAGGAGTTGGCATGTAATTGAATATTATTACCGATTGGAGAATTCTTTCGAATTTTAAGAGCCAGGTGTCCGAACTAGTCCTATGCGAATCACAAATTACCTCACCAAAACTAAATCGGTCAACTATTTTATAAGTTCTGACAAAAATTTAGAAATGTTGTAATTGGAAAAAAAGAATAGGCATATCTAGCAAAGACGCAATGCCCAGCACTACTTCAGTGGTGAAGTACATACCATGACCATGATTGAACTAAATCTGCGTTGTTATTAGACTTATTACTTCAGACTCGCACTGGTGATTTGAGCAATGCTTTTATTTTTGAACTACTTCCGAATCCGATGGCCCGACAGTACTTTGTCGCAGTTATTATAGTCAGGGGTGTACCGCCCCCTTAACAGCAGTCTTAAAAAGCAGTTTGTAAAAAGGACTTAATACACCGAGCAGTAGTATAGATAATGGTAATGGATATTTATTATGATGACGACATTTTACTTTACTTTTCAATAATGAATTTATCAATTCAAGTTTTTGGCACATTTAGATAGAAAACCTCCAGAGTTTATCCCGCACTCATTAGGATGAATCTTCTAACATAATACATTGACTATGATTGACTTTGACTTGAGTGCATTACATTGTCAAGAAAATACTTATTACTGCAATATTGTTAGTATACTATTGTCTGTAATATTATTATCATTATTAGTGTATTATTGCATTATATTTACTGTAATAATAATAAATTGTCTGAAAAATAAACTTCTATGTTCTATACTTTAAGTCGTGTTTTATTTTTGTTACTATTTACTAGAGTACTATTGACATCTAAACTTTCAATTGAGCACTATTTCATAAACAAATCTCAATTCCATGAATTTTGAAAGTATTACTTTAATTTAAAAATTATTTTCGTTAAAATTCAATTTATGTAATGTGTTTTACTTATTACTGTGTCTTTTTGGCAAATCATAAATGTGTGATCAGTGACAATAAAGTCAATGTATGTAACGCCAACAATTATATTATTATACGAGCTAAGCTGAACGAGGTTTAAGAATTATTTGTACTATGTATGGTAAAGTTTAAAAAATATTAACGGACGTTTTTATTGACTTCGATATCATTATGTTTTGCAAGAATGGACCACTAACCTGTCATGGGTTATTGATACGAAATAGATATTTTATGACATCAACAATGACATGTTGAATGACTAATAATTAATTATTACTATATGATATGAAGTAGTTTATATAGAGATATGTGTAATCCATCTATTGGGGTAGACCAAAGTAATTGCAGAACATGAAAGTGAAAGCTTGTAGCGATAACATAACGTTATTTAACTGAACCTACGAAGAATTTAGTTGATTTCTTCGCTTTGAATATGATTAAATAAAAGTACTCGGCTGTTTTGATCAATTTTGATTTTAAAATAGCAATGATGCCAAAATTAATTCACGATTAAAAAGTATTATACTTACAGTTATGTATTTATTTTCGGACTTTCCTTTTGGTACGACCTTTTAGAATGGCGTCTGCCAGTAAAGTATTTTTGTTTTGATCCTTGATCTAAACCTTCCCCGTGTTTATTATTTGGTGGTAAATGTCTCCCAAACATACTTTTTGGTCTCTGGTTGAGACTCTTTCCGTTAGCGAACTGATTATAGAGTCTTCCTAGATGCTTCCGTGGCTGAGCTGCATTATACGAAGGTTTAACGTTTGCTACTGTCTGCTCTGCTATTCTTTCATCTTGTTTATGGTTTGGAGATGAACCAAACTTGCGACCATTATAATTCGTTATTTTGACATGTTTGATCTTTTTCTTGGAAGATGGTTTCTTATAGTCGGCAGTAGTATAATAAAGCGCTTCTCCAAATTCATATGCATTCGGATCTTCCGTTGTAAACTTATCCGTTTCTCCCAGTTGAAATTCACCAGAACTCTCTGTAGTAAATTTAATTTGCTCTCCCAGTTCAAATTCCTCTGGGTCCTCAGTAGTAAACGAAACAGGAGAGCCCAACTCTTTTTGGCCCCCTTTGTGTGGTCTATTATTGCCTCCTTTGCTTTTTTTATCTATAAAAATTTGAAATGCATCAGAAAAAATTGCAGTAAAAGTTTTGTTACAGCAGATTTCGAAATACAAATGAATTTAAGTGAAAATTTCAAAAATAAGAATTGAAAGATATTCTTTAGCTAATTAATTTAAAATTGGTTTAGAATACAATATAATTTGAAACTGAGTAATTGGATAATAGTCCGTTAAAGAGGTTAAATTTGATTTAATACCAGATTTCCCTGATAATGGTTTTCCTGCTTTTGCCAGTCTACCCTTCACAAATCCTGGAGAACGTTTCGTAGTAAATTTCATCGATTCTCCCAGTTCAAATTCTTCAGGATCCTCAGTAGTAAACGATACAGGAGCTCCCAACTTTTTTTGAATCCCATGGCCTGGCCTTTTATTATTATTTGCTTTGCTTTTTGTACCTAAAAATTTACAATTGATGTTAATGATGATGCTTTGATCAGAAAGGAAAATTATTGCATTATATATTAGTTTCCACTTTCCACAGTGGTTTTCGAATTGCAAACGAATGTAATGACAATTTTTGAAAGATTGAGATTTGAAAGATATTCTTTAAGGTACATATTTAATGTAAATGTAATTTGCAGGAGCTAATTAATATCATTTGAAGGAGCCATTGTTTAATTTCACCTTTAATGAGCAATGGATTAGATTTAATAGCAACTTTAGGCATCTCCGCTACCGGTTTTTTTGCATATCTTGGAGGACCTTCCGTAGTAAATTTCACAGATTCTCCCAGTTCATAATCTACAGGTTCCTCAGTACTAAACGACTCAGGCGGTCCCAGTTCTTTCTCGACCACTTCGGCTGGTTTCTTATTGCCTAATTTGCTTTCGTTACCTACAAAATATATAAAAAATATTACTATCAATGTTACATACATCAGAAAGAAAATTGTGACATTATTTTCTAATGTTTACAGTGGTTTTCGAATTTAATAGGATCAAAGGAATTTAGTGGAAATGTTGACTACCTGTTGTAGAAGATACAAAAAAATTTAAAGAAAAATTACATATTTCGAAAGAAATGCTATGTATATTGACTACATTTATGTTTTATGTAACTCACATTTTAGTGTCTAAATTACATTCATTCCAGTCTTGTATTCGTTTATTTTTACGGTAAGCAAATTTTATGCAGCGTAGTGAATTCATTAATTAGAGTAAATAGTAAATGTAATAAATAGTGTGAAAAATAACCTTTTAATTTTGATTTACCTGTGTGTTTCAGCATGCCACGTCCTACACTCCTCTCTGCGCTTTCAAAATGAAAACCCACTACATAGGTATTCAAAAATATTAGTGGTAGTAATTACGGTAACTGATAATGCAAATGCTAAAATGGATAACAAGTTGTGTAAGAATAACCTTTTAAGACGTCTGATCTACCGGGGTTTTTTTGTCCTCCATCATCCTTCTGGGTGGCAAGCGTCTTATTCGCACCCCCTAACTCAGGGTGTGCAGCATCTTTGGTAGTGTTAACCTTTTCCCTGCTTAAAAAATACAATTCATTAACTAGTTTTAAAATGAACAAATGTTATACTGATGTTCTCTGGTCTGACACTGACGCAGTTTAAATATATAGTAACCGAATGCAATTAAATGCTAATCAAATAGAAATATTATTATAAAAAGTGTTACCTCTTTGGTAATGGCAGTCCCGGTGAGAGTTTTGTACCATTATTAAATTTTCCACCTCCAGTCTCAGCAGATTCGCTCCAACCTTGAACAAAATGATTTTAGATGGTTACGAAAATATCGTATTTAATAATTCAATTGCCACAATTACCCAGTTGATTAGGTACAATGTACAATGTTTGTTATTTTCAGATTTAATGATTACAATTTTTAGATTATTATAATAATTATTGTATGTATTAATATTTATTAACTTATAGCAATTAAATATTGTTTAAAATTGAGTACCTAATTAAACAAAATGTTAATTCGTTCTTACTAGTACAATTATCATCCTCGGAGTCAGCAGAATCATCAGATTTAGATTCAACAGACAGAGACTCATTACTTTCAATAGAATCCTCTGAAGAATCGGATTGATTTGATGGGGCTTGAAATGTAGCTTGTACGAAATTTAGAACGATCAATACCAACACAAACTTCCCTATTGCTTGATAATCCATTGTGATCTACTAAAATTTCATATAAGTAAAGTTAATAGATGGGTCACTACTTTGATACTGTACTCTAAGTCATATAATACACCCAATGTAACCTGAAAAGATAGAAATTACATAATACTTACGTCTTATAATAGACATACAGAGATGCCCATTAACTTCCCAAAAGCAAATAGTGATTACTTAATTATGATCAATTTATAAACCATCAAATTGCTGCAATGTGTGTTTTTTCAAATATTTGGTAATTGTTTCATTAAAGAATTATGCCTTGGTACATATTATCCATAAAACTCATACATTTTTGTTGCAACAGCAATCAATATGTAAAATTGCATGATTTACTATGAAATGTTCAAGCGGATAAATACGGTCTTGCCTAAATCTGAAAGTGTCTTTTGAAACTTTATTGACTTATTGTTGATTCCTATATTACAAATCATTCTACAAAATCCAATAAGGAAATGACGTTATGTACTCCATTGTAGTCGTTGCAAATCAGTAATTAAAACAATGTGCACTAATTTCGTTTAAAATGAAATATGCTATTAGGACTAGGACATGATAAGAGAAATTGGATTTTATTTCTAAAGCAATATAACTTTTTGTTGGGTTTTAAAGTAACTACAAAACAAAACAACTTAAATGATTTAACTACAAGTTTTTTTTATCAATGTTACATAATAATGTCTGCATAGATATATTTCTTATAGTTATGATTTACAATTTTACATCACTTCATGTTTATTTGTTTATTTAGAAAGATTGATATACTTCAATTGTCTTGTCGATTAAAGGGCATATACGACAATTAAGTTAAAGGAAATATATATTTAATAATTTAACTTCATTGTTAGTAAAAGAGGGAATTCCATTAGACATCGGAGTAACGCCCGAAAAGATTTGATGTATATGCATGTATATAATTAATTATTTTAAACATTTTTCAAGTTTTACCGTTCAATGTTTACTTAATTGGCTGAATTCCAAAGATTGTAGAAAGTTTCATTCATTGCAGCGTCCCAAACCGCATATCCATCTTTGTTCAAGTGGATAAGATCGCTTTCGAAAAGTTCGGTTTTCATTTCTCTCCGAGATTCAAGCAATTCTTCAAACATATCAAAAACGACTCTGTTTGGATTATCGTTCAAATCGATCATTTGCTGATTGATGAATGGGATTTTTTTCCAGAGAGTATTGCGTCTTGGGAAGAAGTTGACGTAGAGGACTTTTGTGTTGGGAAGTCTTCGCGAGATTTCATTCAAGGTAAACAAGACTCCATCAATAATTTCATCAGATGCATTCCTACGGACATTATTGGATCCACAGTAAAAGACGATCATTTTCGGATTTAGATTCTCCAGTTCCCCATTTGAGATTCGCCAAAGACAATTCTCGATCTTATCTGCTCCGATTCCGTAATTAACCGCCCCGAGGGGTTTGTATTTGGAATTCCAGATGGACAGACCCGTTGTGCCCCACCTCTCTATGCTTGATGATCCTATGAATACAATTTTGATATCTGCGGAGTTGTTTTTTGTGTTTGCTACGAATTCATTATGACGATCCATCCACAATTCCGTAGTTCGGGGTATAGGCTCCAAGGCATTGCTTTGAACAACCACTGTGAAGAAATGACAGTATGACAACTTCAAAATACCAGCAAGTTTTTTTAATAAAAAAAATTGGAAAACTCCCACTCCCACTCTCATTATTAAAACAAAAATAAAAAATGTGAATGAGAGTGGGAATGTCTATTAAGAATGTTGGTCTTTGTTTTCTGGAATTTGACATTGGCAATATGTCCTAGAAGTCTTAGCGCTCATGCCTATTTCAGGTCATGCCTTTATAGTTATGAATTGAAACAATTTAGAAATAAATCATCGCCATTAAGTATAAATGTGTAATAAGAAAGGCCATTAAGTGTACAATATTAATATCCCTGATTGTAAATCGACAAGGAGAAATATCACACATCGTCTGTTTAGAAGCGTTTGACTTAATTCTGTTAAAATTTTTGATTACTTACAAAATGTAGCAACTGCAAGTGTAAAAATCCAAAGTAATTTTCCCATTTTCTTTTAAATGTTGAAAATAATTATAATATTTTGAGGTCTGTTTTAGGTAAAATCAGAAAACTTGTCACTTGACAAATTCGGTAGCGAAATGAATTAATTTTCAAAGGAAAATGTTTATTATATGTTGTATGTATCGGATTTTATGAGTGAGGGATATAATAATAAGTGAATACGAATGCTAAAAAATATATAGTCTAAAGACACGCAAAGCTAGAATATAATGGAACTAATGGGAGGGAGTTGACGTTTACATCCGCTGCTTATCCGGCAAAAAGAGTAGCAGACTATATTTACCACCTAGGTAATTAGGTAAAGATGCTTATAAGGGGGCTGTATGTTATTTAAACGGATATATGCGTTGCACGAGAAAGAGAGCAAATGAAAACTGAACGAAGGAATGTGGGGGAAAATGACGAAATGAAAAATAATGAAACAAAATGAATGAAAATTAAATTGACTGACAGTAAAAATGGTAAAAAGTCAGAAAACAATGTTTAATTAGAGAACATAAATACATTAAGAATCTATAATATGCAACTTTGAAAAAACATTTATAACGCTAATAGTTTAGCTTAATTCTTATGGATTTTTTTTCGTTCAGATTATTTTTGCGCATTTTTGATTTCAAACAGTTTCAATTTCGTTCATATTTTCGTTCAGATTGATTCGTTCAAATTGTATTCGTTCACTTCGTTCAAAGCCGTTTATATAAGAGTGATACAGTTAGATAGAAGTACAATGTAGAGTTATACAGACAAGGGTTAACAGTATATCTGTAAGTCTATTCACATAAAATGTTGTATTTCAATAGAATAGTGGGATATTATTATACGTAACTACTTACCTACCGCAATTAACTTATAAAATGCAAGCAGGGAGTAACTAGTTTTAGTATGCATGTCATATTAAGGCTATGCTTATAACGCTAATATTCGCACAATTACTTAGAGAGAACGGCTAATTGTACTTAGAAATGCTTCTCACAGAGTTTGCAGAAATAAGAGCTCAGAATAGATGGCTCAAATCCATCTTAAATACCTGGATGCCCTTCAAAATGACCTTTAATTCAACCAAGTTGTAGCTTCGGAGAGTACAAATAAAGTGGCTGTTTACGATGATATAATCTGTATTTCTGTGATTATAAAGAGTCTAACGTTCGTGAATTGATTTAATTGACCAAATCAAAAAAACAATTATTCTATGGAGCAGCAGATAAGGAAAATGCCGTATGAGACCCAAAGACAAAATGTAATTAGTTCGGATTGAAGAACCTTTTGAATATCACACGTCTGTCCTTTTGCAATGTATACGGCTGATATTACATCCATTAACAATTAAGGTACCTCGTGCTCCTAATTAGGCGGGGATTAGAGTTATCACAATTTTATCCAATCAATACGAAAAAACTTTGACATTATATAAGTCGCACTACAAAATTATCAGTAGGGAGGGATGCTAATTACAGTCAGTCTCCTAATCCATTGCAACTAACAATGGGATATTATTATCATCAAAAAAACGGAATAAACTTAATTACATATAGTCACGAATTATATTCTCATGTAGCAAACATAATGTTATTGTGATTGTGTAACGCGGATAATGGGATTGTCATAAATATAATCACTAATAAGCCTCCCAGGCTCCCACTGTACGATTATTAAAGTCTGCTTCAATTTTTTCATTGATTGCTCATCTTTTTTTTGTGTATGACTGCGAGTTATAATTCGACGGGTCAGATTGAGAATTAGCTAGAAATTATAGATATCTTCAATACAAATGAACTCAGGCTGCTTTCGTTTACATTTTAAAGATGTCATTAATATATTTGATTGATTATTTTGAAAATAAAGCCAAATTTTGCTAGAATAAAATAGATTTGTTTGCTAGAATAAAATAGTTTTTATTTCGGTTTTGCAAAATACTTTAAGGATAGTGAAAATAGTAGTTTCTATCAAGGGATAATGATAATAAACCCATAGATATCTTTGATGATGATGATTTGCATCAATTCATTCATGCTTACTTACTGACTTGAATTCCACAGACTGTAGAAAGTTTCATTCATTGAAGCATCCCAAAGTGCATATCCATCTCTGTTCAAGTGAAGACGGTCGCCTTCAAAAAATTCCGTTTTCAACACTCCCCAGGATTCGATCAAGTCATCGAACATGTCGAAAACGACTCTGTTTGCATTATTGTTTAAATCGACCATCTGTTGATTGACAGATACAATTTTATCCCACAAAGCAAATTCTCCTCTTGGGTTGAAGTTGACGTAGAGGACTTTTGTGTTGGGAAGTCTGCGGGAAATTTCATTCAAGGTGACCAGAACCCCTTGAGCAGTTTCAACAGCTGTATTCACAGGAACATTGTTGGAACCGCAGTACAAAACGACCATTTTCGGGTTCAGGTTCTCCAGTTCCCCATTTACGGCCCGCCAAAGGCAATTCTCGATCTTATCTGCTCCGATTCCATAATTGACTGCCCCAAGGGGTCTGTATTTGGCATTCCAGATGGACAGACCCGTTGAACCCCAACGCTCTACGCTCGACGATCCTATAAATACAATATTGATGTCTGCGGAGTTGTTGCGGGAATTTGCGACGAATTCATTATGACGATCCATCCACGATTGCTCAGTTCGGGGTGTGGGATCCCATGGACTGCTCTGAACAACCACTGTAAATATATGACGACAACAAAATGTCAACAATTCCTAGAGATGAAATCACTTTACTGGGAAATGGGAACCTGACGTGGAAGATTTCCTGGAAATGCTAATCTATGTCGGTCAAATGTTTAACCGGTCATGTCTATTGTCTATTTCAGGTCATGCCTACAGTTATGATTTCAAACGCTGTAAGCTATTGTCAATGATCATGAATGAACGGGTACAATGAAAGATATTTTATCATTATGTTTACAATCCTATAGTATCTATTATGTATTCAGTATAGTACGCTGAAAAATGGAATTATTGTGTACACAGCATATCGATGATTACTTAAAAAGACACGCCTTAATTATGTTAAAATAATTAAATATTTACTTACAAAATGTTGCAACGGCCAAAGCAGAAAAGAAAAGTAATTTTGCCATCTTTTTTAAATCTAGAACACAGTATAGAAAGAATTATAATCACTCGAGGAAATACTTCAATTAAAATCAGAGTTCGTTTTGCAAAATCCTTCCCGAAAATGAGTTACTTTTTGTAGGTAGCATATATAACTAACCTTAATTATGGGCTCCAAATATAATTATCTTTCCGGGAACCACTTGAAATCTGAATATCATCGGTTTTGATCTCTTTAAGTCCTTTTTGTGATTATTTATGACTTATTATTTATTACTGTTTATATTCACTACCTCGTACTCATAACAAATCATTTCATATCTTGTGTTGTGTTGCATAAGCGACATTATTCATTTATGTTGCTTTCAAGGTATTTCGATTACCTAGCTTTATCAATATCATAATTAGGTGCATTTACAGTTTTGTTTGAAGTAGAAACTGCGACATTACGGCATGAGTAGTGATGCTAATTACATTTATTCCCAGTAACCATTAACGAGTTTCTATTCCCCATTCATTAGCCTATCTCAACAAAGTGCCGTACCAGCGCAGCGTACGTGCTATTATAAAGTTGAGTGTTGACTAGGTGTGCCTTTGGTTTAATTATCACGTATCACATTCTCACTATTTCTCACCTTTAATTGTTAAACCCTTGGTGAAAAATAAGGTAGGTAGTTAATATGTAATGGAAGATGAAATGATGATCTGTTACGTTACACCTTTGTTAGTATGGAGATTGCTTCTTTTTAATCCTTTTTGCCTCGTTTAACAGCAGAGATAGCAATATTGGCATGCATATCAACGGTTGCGCACAAGGGCGTAGCCAGGAAATTCATTTGGGGGGGGGGGCTTGAGAAAATTGTCGATAATATCTAGTGTGTTTTCAAAAAAAAAGACAATAATATCTAGTGTGTTTTCAAAAAAAAGACAATAATATCTAGCATTTAGTGGGCTTTCAGATAATTATTGATAATATCTAGTGTGTTTTCAGAAAATTTGGTGGGGGCTTAAGCCCCAAAGCCACCCCCTTGGCTACGCCCATGGTTGCGCATGTACTATTAGTAGCCCCAAACTGATTTTGAGTTTTTGTCAACAAGTATACCAAATGTATTTATGTAAGATACAGAAAATCAAAAAATTGCAATTGCCAGTAAGACGCCTGCCGGCAATCCCTATATTTTGATATTTGCTGAAATTCAAAACTCTATTTATGTCCCTTTTTGGTAGGTAGGTACCTATAAATAATAAATTATTATTACAAGTTTGTAGGTTGCATAATACAGGATATGATATCAATACTGGCACCGCCGAGGCGCCGAGTCGTACTCGTACCAATAATAAAAACATATTTACGTGTACTAGACTAGACCAGATTGCTGCACATCTGAAACAATGACGCACGTCTTGTCCTGCCTGTCTCATTTGATTGATCTTGTCTATTCCCATCAGTATTCATTTGATTGCCCTGTGACTATATTTTTTTTAGCCATTTGATAACTTATACAAAATTTGTTGCACTAAAATCATTATAACGGAATCGAATAATTTGTCCAAGCAAAATGTATAATAAATTCGATGCGCCCTAAAGTTAAAAAAAATCAGTGCATGAAAGGATATTGACGACAACGTGTATATGACGTAATTTCAATGTCTGCCAGATTGCCACACCTATATAATGAATAAACACAATAGCCAAAACGTTATGAATAACAAAAATTAGCAATAAATTCGTTTTTTACTTTATGTGCATGCTTTTGTGTTTACTTGGCTTATTTAGCCATTTGCATTATACTGTTAAAAACTGCTGTAAATGAACTTCATATTATTAGATACCTACATTCAATCAATTCAAGATTGTATTAACTCGCTTTTCTGCGAAATGAGTCTTATAAACTTGTCATGTAAATACGTGAATAAAGCTCATTGATGAATTTCAATACGTAGTAGTATTACAAACTTTCGCAGATAAAAGATAAGCTTAAATTAAAATTGTGATACCGTGTATGGAATTTATGCAATTGCGTCAGCACCTCATTTTATTTGTTTTACATATCAGAATTAGTAAAAACAAAAAGGGATACCTATTGTTATATATGTACAACAATATCATAACCATAAGGTTTGAATGGTTTCCATTGGGAGGAATAATTATGGCGCTTGACAATTAAAACGTATTTAGAGTCAATTAGTTAGTTACCTGTTTAATCAGAGAACGTTTTTTTTGTGTATGCTTATGTAATAATAAACCACATTTTTATCATGCATGCAATATACACGAATAACACGAACATATTATTATTGTCTGAAAGATAAGCATGTTTGATAACGATTTCTTCTTAAATATTATTTTTAAATGTTACTCCTTGATAAGTATTAGAGCTTGAAGTATAGTTGTTCTGTAGTTCTCCCCTTGTAAACAGTTAGGTACTTAAGAACTTCAGAGCAAAAAAAACATTTTTACAGAACGTTTTTACAAAAATTCAATTTTTTTCGGTTTTTTTTTAAATTCTGTAATTCGAGCAAACGAAATAATGTACACTTGAAAATTGCATGGAAAGTAGAAAAATAGTAGCCCTAACACATTTTTTAATTTTAACAAATAGATTTGATGCTCTCTATTTTTAAACGACAAGCGAATTTGGGGTCCATGCTTTTCTTAGGGAGCAGAATCCTTTAGGATTTTTTTTCTCCTGAAAACGAAATAATGTACACTTAATAATTTCTTTAAAGTCCCTTAAGACTATTAGGCATACTCACATAAAATACAGTGAAGTAAAGTATAGTACAGCTTTATTGGGACCATCAGACACAGTTGGTCCGAATCAGTAGTTTCCAACTTATGTCAACGACCGCTCTTCCTCTCATGACTCGAATCCTCTGCGAAGTTGCATGTTTACTTTTTGCTAAGCACTTTAGCAATGAGGCTGCTTTTTACAGAATTTATGGAAATCAATCCACCCCTCCCACGGATGACATCCCCGTACTTTGCACAGAGCCGAAATGTCACCCTACTAGCAAACCCATAAAAATTCCTTGACAGTAAATACTTTGTATAAAATCCATGGGAAGGTATTTTAAAAAAAATGTATATAAAAGCTATGCATAAATTATTAGTTAGGTAATAAACAGATGTATTCATGTCATCGGTTTGTTAATTCTTAATTCAATGGAAAGAAGCTAATTTTTTTTAAATTCTAGTTACAAGTTCCCTACAACCGACATTCCTCCTAAATTTTGCTTTGGAAAAGATAAAATGTCGGCGATGACTAGCCCCTTCAATAAATAGTTACTCTATTATGTAATTACATCAGCATTCTCCACAGTATAGGAATTTCCTTCATTTACATACATGTACTCAACAATTCCTGATAAAATATTGTGCCCTGTACTTTGTACGATTATAATTGACTGGTAAATATATGTCGTAACGCTCAAGCACAGAAATAATTTGTAGATAAAATTCACAAAATATAAGTTAATCAGTAATATCATACTCATACAGTCGCAATCTAATCTTTGTCTCATTGTATCGACTATATGGAGTGTAGTCGAATCTAATATACACCTCTGATATAGTTTACAATATCTTATGTGCTGTTAGCTGTAATACAAATTCTATACCATGCACCATGCAAAAAAATCGGACATAATAATATTATCCAGGGATTGTAATTTACGGATCTAACTCGTATCAGGCTCCGCAATTTAAAAACTTAGTAAAAAGTATGAGTAGAAAATTAACCAAATGCACACATGAAACACCCCAGTATGTATTAAAACAGTCTACAGCATTATATATATTGCATGACATTACACTTTCACGGTGTAAAATTCAAAAAAATAATGTCAGTTTCAAAAAACAATTTAATTTCAAAACTAAATGTTAAAAACATTGGTGGTGAAGTCAGATTCTTGCTTAATAAATTAACATTAATTCACATATACAAAATAAATTCACCAAAATTTCTAAATGAGCATGTAAAATAATTCTTTGTTGTAATCTATTGATATTAAAAATTAACGAAAAAATGGAGAAAGTTTCGGTGTTGCTTGAAAGGTACCTTTACAGAGATAATATTATTATTCATTTTTATTATTTCATCATTCATCATGAATACAGATATGGGAAAATACTCCTGGCATGTTGTAGTTCACGGTTTTTAGGTAGGTAATTGGATATTTTATCTTATGTTTGAAAAGGTCGAAACCCTGTTATTTGCTAAAATAATAAGTTGCTTGTTGATGGGAATACAATATAGTATAATAATTTCGTTAATACTGCATTATATTATCAAATTTCCATGAGTCACATTTATGGTATTTTGCAAATTTACTGTCTGACCCAAAGCAAAACTCACGTACTATTGTGTAGATCAAACAATTTAATGCAAATACCTATTCGATTATGTTAACAAATCCCTCATTGGGAAATCAAAAGTCGCCATAATAGTGTCGCCAATGAGTTGGGAATCAGTCAGTCAATATAGAATATGGTTCATAAAGGCGCCTGCCTACCTCATAGCATATTGGAATTGGACGACTCAAATGAGAGCAGGTGACTTCATTTGAGATTGTACGTGCCATTTCCTCTGCATGCAGTAAAAAGAGTGCAGATTCCAGGAAATTATAAAATGTTCTTCCGACATCCACATCTAGTGATTAGAGTGTCTGCAAAGAGTGAAGAAGACTAGAAAACCGAGCCGAGTGCATCCATGACAATTATGCCCAATAGACGTTACCAATTTCCAATTATTTACTTACGAAAGTTACTTGGTTATTGTTCCTACAACCAAAATCCTGTTTCGCAGTCTATGAGTGAAGACCCAGAGCAAGGCCAAAATCCCACAGAAGAAACGGAATTAGCTACAACAGCCCAAAGAAAACGTTGTTACAGTAATGAAGCTTTGAAATCAGTTGTGTGCATCATTTTAGTCATGATACCATTGGTTTTATTTGTTGTTATTCTGGGGGTCATCGGTGCTAGTAGTGAACCTGTTTATGGAAATGGTAAGATATTTATGCCCCACATTATTTTTCCGCAGAATACTTTTTCGGAAAATTTAATTTTATACTTAGCTATAACTGAATATTATTTTATTAATTACTATTATATTATTATGTATTCTACTAATGTAACTAAACGCTTAATTTCCTTTTAATCTAATAGGTCGAACGAATGAAGATACACCTGCGACCAAAATTGTTGGAGGTATGCATTTCCTTTAGTTGATATTCAGATTAATCAGATTTTGTTTGTTTCTATTTGTTTGAGCCAAATTACCTACTATTTTTTCACAAGATAAACTTCTAGTTTTTGTATGATAAATAGAAGTTTTTTTGAAGAAATGAATGGAAAGAGAAACGAAAGCTTATAATATTATAGTTTATTGGATGATTAGTTTTATATATTCACGAATACGTGATATTGTCTTGCTTCTAGGTACTGTGACGGAGAAAGGAAAGTTTCCTCATCAAATTCTCCTGTTGTACAAAGATAGAGGGATTTGTGGAGGGAGTTTATTGACACCGTCGGTGGTTATAACATCAGGTAATGAAGCAAAAGAATTTTTTTAGATAATAATAATTAGAGACGATATAAAATGTACATAGGTATACATAACAGTATTAACGAAAACTGTATAATGTACTATTTGTTTGTTCAGCCCATTGTCTTGAAATGTCTGAAGATGCTGCTAATTACAAAATCGTGGCCGGTGAACATAACTTAAAGATTGAAGAAGGAACAGAGCAAACCAAGCAGGTGGAACAAATAAAAATACATCCACAATACGACAGTTTCCACAAAATCAACGATGTCACTTTATTATTCCTAACTGAAAATGTTACTATAAATTCATACGTCAGCACAATCGAAATTAGCCAACAAACGGTTCCTCCTGCTGGTAAATCTCTTACTAAACTAGATATTATTATTAATTATTATAATATGCTTTGGACAGAAACCTTATTTATTTAGTGAACCAGAACCAGAACTTTTCTATGAACTCCAGAAATATTTGTCCGATTTTAATGAGAATCCCACCAATAAAATCCTAGAAACATTATCTACGTTTCTGATAACTCACAATTTTGGATAGATGCCTTCTCCGTTTTTTAAAAAACAATAAAGTAATGAAATGTTAAAATTTATCGAGCTTGCACTAATTATTATTTTTTAAATGGAGCAACAATTTTTAATTTATTTTATCAGAAATGTAGATAATGTTTCTAGGATTTTATTGGTGTAATTCTCATTAAAATTGGCAAAACATTTCTGGAGTTTATAGAAAAGTTCTGCGACAAGTTTAACATGTAAAGAGTAGTAACCCGTTTTAATGCAAATACCAGGAAGCGGATTCTTAAAATGTATGACTAAACAATTTGCTTTGTTTAGGTGTCCTTGGCACCGTAGTTGGATGGGGTGTAAAAAGTGAGAAAAGTAATGGACAACCGTTTGAAATGCTTCAGGAAGTTCAAGTTCCTATATTGTCTGAATCTCAATGTCAGGACATTTATGGAGAATCAGTCGCATCTGATGGATCAGCAATTTGTGCCGGATACTCTGAAGGAAAAAAAGATGCATGCCAAGCTGATTCTGGTATCGTAAATATACAGCTACATTAATACTCATCCATACAAAAGGGCGTAGCCAGGAAATTCATTTTAAGGGGACTTGCTATTTAAGATTTTAGCTCCACTTGGCGAAACATGTGACATTTTAACTCGAAATTGAATGAAAAATAGTCCATTTTAGTTAATTTTTTCAAAAATGTCCTATTTTTCTGGATGTTGGGGGTATGGCTCCAGCCCGAAGTTCCCTGGATATGCCCATATCCATAAATATCAGTTAAACGAACCTTTAAACTAAGCACTTAATAAAAAACATGTAATTGTATAAATAGGAGGTCCCTTGTTGATTGACGAAGGAACCGGTAAACTCACTCTTATTGGAATTGTTTCATGGGTAAGTACTTTCTCAGTTTTTAAGATTCATTTTATGCTTTGCAGCAAGTCTTGCATGAACGACACAATGATTTTTTGATGACATAGTTTCTTTTTTAATCAAAACTTCCATAAATATTTTGTATTATTTCATTTCCACTGCTTTGACTAATTCTAAACTTTGGACTATTATTTTAGGGAGAGGGATGCGGTCGCGAAGGTATACATTCAATCTCAAACCATTACATTTTTCTAGTCAGTATTTCAAATTTAATGAATTCAATACCTAAAATAAGTTTTAACATTTTTACGATTTTTATATTAGGATATCCTGGAATATACGCCAATGCGCCATTTTTCACCGACTGGATTAGGCAGACAATAAATGAATTTAACTAAGAAAATCGTGTAATTAGTCAAAAAGTACCTAGTTTTTTTGGATATTAAATTTAGGAATAGGAAATAGCAAGTACGTATCTCAATTTAACAAATTGAAGATAGATATTGAATCAGTACCTAAGTCAAGGGGTGATGATGTCGGTGAGACTGAAAAGTACTGTAATTTAGCTTAAGTTATTATAAAATTAAGCTTAATAACTAATTCAGCTTAAGTTATTATAAAATTAAGCTTAAAATTTATAGCTAATTTAGCTTAAGTTAGGTTAAAAGAAGTGCCACTTTCAAATTTGCTTATAGTTATCAATGGAAATCAGCATTTTTGGGTAAGGAAGTGACCGATGTCGATGTGATGGATGCCCAAATCCAGATCATCCATATTATCCTTTCCATAAAGTAGACAAAATGATCTCCAAATAATAAATGACTTTTTGATAAAATCAGTCAGAATCCCAAATAACTTTCCTTTGCAGAAATTGAAAAAATTCGCATTAATTTGACCTAATCAGACCTCAGAAAATTCAATTGAACATAATCCAAAATATCATATCCAAAAACATATCTTTGGACCATTCCAGGGATAACGTGTCTCAAAATGATTTTTTCAAAAAATTGGCAAGAAATTTAATTTAAAAAACATTTACTCAAAATACTTTCAGGAAAAAAAACTTGTGCCTGAAAACATTCAATTATTGAAAATCCATTTAATGCGTTCAAAGTTTATACATTTTTTTCTAAATTAAAATCCAAAATTAGGAAGGTTTATCAGGTCAAACTTTATCATGTCGAGTGTGTGCCGCTGATTTGCTGATTTGGTCAAGTGTATGCCATGGAATATTATTTGGGATGATTTGGTCCAGTTTATGCCATAGAATATTATTTGGGGCTGCTTAGGTAGAGAATTCATGCCATGATATATTATTTGAGGTTGATTTTATCTTTTTTATATCAGGAAAAATTGGAAAAGTATGACATTGAGATGTGATCTGACATTATCTAATTTATGGCAAGATTTATGGCAATGTTATTCGTAGTCCTCGACCTCAGCAGATTTGAGCCGTACCCAAAAATTTTGATTTCCTTCGACAACTAAAATGAAATTTGAAAGAGGCACTTCTTCTTCTAGCCTCTATAATTATTCTCATGTAAATATCTGTAGATAAAGATCTTGACACTCAATATTATATTTATATTATATGACGTAAGTAGGTTTATTAGTAACTATTTTTCGTTATTCGTTAGTTTTACTAACTAAAATGTAACAATTTATACTTTAGTCGCAGCTCAGAAATTTTTGAAAATCATTTTTGAATTTGGTGTCTATAGAAGCTCTGGCGAAATCCAGTTTTTTAAATCAGAAAATATCTATAGATATGAATTAGGAGAATTTTTCTTAATTTTTTTTGGAAAACTGGTATCTCCTGCTCTTCTAAGAATTTTGAACCAAAATAGAAAGGGAATTACGATAGTCTGGAGGGTTTCCCGGAATCTGTACATTTGGTTCTTAAAAGAATTTTTTATTTCAAAGTTCCGTCAAATTGACTGGACGCGGTTGGAGGGAGGGGGGGCTCTGATTCGCAATTGAAAATAATAATCTGAAGATGTATTCATGGAATGTAGCAGAATAACGTAGTATATAAAGTTATTGTATTATAATTAAACTGATGAGAGTACAGTAGTTGATAAGCAGGCGCTTAGTAATACGCGGTACAATATGTACATAGTTGCTGAACCAAACCAAACCACTTGAGATCTTTAAGTTAGGTTGTAATCCTCCATTTCATCATTCGTAAGCACTTCGCTATAACTATCAGGATGAGCAATTTTTTTCTTTTAAACACAAGCAAAAATCTTCTTTAGTATAAGATAAGTGTCAAAATGAAGACTTTATAGTTTACGTCTTGTTATACTGGTCAATAGTACATCTATAATACACCTTTAATAAATTAATAACTGTGTAAATGTTTTTGTGTACACTTCATCAACCTGCTGCTGAAATAAATATTGAAAAAGTAGAATTTGACATTTTATAAGCTAAATGAATTAAAATTTCCAATAATAATTAGTTTTCTGTATGTCTAGTTCGTACTGCAGTGTATTCCTTGCTACAAACATTTAAACAGCTTGAACGACATTTGCATGCATGTAAGATAGTAAAGTATGTTATATAGACATAATAATAAGTCTCGTTAGGCTATAATTACATGTATTATGAAAACCGAAGTTGAGCATTATCACCACCTTTTTTGTATACTTTAAACCAGCCCTACAAGAGAAAGGTTAATACATTTTAAGGAATACTTGCGTTTATTCATGCTTTTCTGACAGAATTTTAGTCTTGACGATTCACATAAATCAGATTTTGGCTTGGAAAAATACAACTGCTTAAAATCGAAATTCCTACGACGAATGCCACTTATCCTAACTTTACAACCTTACTCATCCTAACTTAAAATATTTCGATAACTTCTGTTTCCACTTTTGACAATTCCTTTGCATGGGTCACGCGCGAGTCGGGTGCCTGCAATATATTTAATGAATTAATATACTTTAAATTGACGTATTTAATTAACTGATAGCGATCCGATGTATATCAATGACGATATTATATTCACAGATGTTCATATAATTTTTATTAAGTGCAGTATATTTCCTCTCTTTCTTTTTAGCTCACTCGCATCTATTTATATAATTCTTTTTATCTTGACTTTAGGCACCAAACTTTGTTTTACAAATTACAGATGCTTTTATTCCCATGCGATAATTACTGTATTAATTATTATTACTTATTTCATGTATGTTACCGAGTTAATGAAAGAGTGCAAGAGTGTACTTATAATTGAACGCTATATAGAATGTCGAATTGAATTATTTTGTATTGTTATTTTTTTAATTATGTGAGCACGTTTGCTGTGCATGCCTGTTTGACAATAATATATGCTGAATGGGGAAAGTGTAAGATTAAGTACATATAAGTACATTAATTTAAATGACTACCTTAATTTGCAAACAGAATTACTCAGACATAACGTTTACCTTATCTTTATTTTATGCGTCATGTACACCTTTTCAAATTCCCACAGTTGAAAAGGGAAATACTAAAATAGCTGTGCAATATATAATACAGATTCTTACACTTTTCATTCAGAAGCTAAGGTTCGGGATTTCTATTTGTGTTAAATATGGCGTCCATTCTCCCCACGAAAAAAGGTACAAATATTGAAAACAATTATTCCTTAAGCAGTCTCAGTCTAATTGAAATCCCTCATCTGGCCGTGAGGGTAACCTTCTTTTCTCAACGGACTCTAAACGTAGAAAGTGCTTTCCTTTCTCAAGAGTCGATCAGGAAATTTAGACTTATTTTACTGGGAACCTAAGTCTGGGTTCCAAATTTTTAATTTGTTTATTTTGTTTTAAATGTTTATCTTTAAAAAAGAGATTAGCTTAGTCCAGATTATTCGAAAATGAAAAGAATTTTTAATAGAGTACCAATCCTTTCCATGTATTGAAAAGGAGGGACGGCGGGGTCAGAAAAGTTTAGGCTTTTTCAATGCGTTTTAATTAGGGCAAGCAGCAATACACAAGGTGGTGCTTAACCTTTTTGTAACCTTTTTAAGTTTTCGACCAAATTAGACATCTCTAAAAAATATTGTGTTTTAAAAGGCATTCCTTCCCAAATATATTTTAAGCATTTTGATTTATTTTCCAAAATGGATTTAACACTGCGGTTTAATAAATATTTTCAGATGTAAATTTCTCCAGCAACATATTACTACCGTTGAGTGTGATTTTATTTTTTGCGACATACAATGTGATTGCAATCGAATTGTATCAACCTTGTGATTTACGGAGCACCACGGCTTGCGAGGAATACAACACTAGTGCCGTAATTTGTTTGCCAATACCAAATAATCCATCGGAAGCTGGAATTTGCAATTGCAAATGGAACATAGACTTCCCTGACGAATATGATTATGATGAGGAGGGGTTGAATTGCATTGCCCTTGTTGGGGGTCATTGTACAATAAACAATGTAGTTGAGCCTAGGCCTTGCACTGACAATGCAGTTTGCAAACCTATCGAAACTTGGTATAACGTCACAGAAAGATGCGAATGTGAAGAAGGTTTCATGGAGGACGGGCTGCGAAGATGTACGGAAAGGACATTGGATCATGGCGAATTTTGTGTCATCAATAACCAAACTGTTGGCTTCAACTGCAAAAGTGGCCTGGAGTGTCTCCGTAAAGACAACCGCACCAGCTGGTGTGAATGCAAAGGTAATGAAGAGGAAACAACCCACATATTCATTAATGACAAATGTCTTCCTCTTGTCAATGCGCCTTGCTCCGAAACCAACGAAACTTATCCCAATCCTTGCTATCGCCCTGCGATAAATCACAATTCAACATTTTGTGACCCGCGCAACAACACATGCCAATGTAATTCGGGTTATGTTGCAAATGAGTTCAAACAATGCATTTATGTCGAACCGACTGATCCAGTAAAATTCTTGGATTATAATGACACATGCATTTTCAGCGATAGTTTGTACCCATGTAATAATTATAGCAACACCGTCGGATGTATCAAGAATGCCTCTTATACCGGATACAAATGTTTGTGCTTAGGCAATGAAGGTTTTCCAGAAGGGGAATATGGCTACGAATTCCATGAAGATAAAGGGAAATGCTTGGCGCTTTTAGGAAGTGAGTGTGAACACACAGACTGTATCCAGAATGCACATTGTGGCACTAATGAGTCTGGTAGAAAGGTTTGTCTCTGTGATGATGGCTACGAACATGTTTACTACCAAAGGTGTGATAAAAGAGACGATGGATACATAATAGAAACGTCGACGACCGGAACAGGAAATAAATCCGTTGCCAACAAATTCTTTGCTTTATCTTTAGCCCTATCTTTCTATTATATTACGTGTAGAACTTTTTTTGTAGAATAAATAATAAAATTCCGTTTATAATACAAATGGGTGTATTGAAGACTAAAGCCAATAGAGCCCAGGACCTTAGCAGTAGCAGTCGATATATAATCGGCTGATGACGGCGAATAAATTAATCCAAATTAAATGTTTAAATCACATTATTACAAATAGTGATAATTCAATAAAATTTCAATGGCAGTTCAACAACTAAATAATTACATATTTTTATCATTTATTGCACTAACACTTGGTCGTTTTCGGTTAATTCTACGTAGGTATTCATTCTTCGGATTACTTATCACCACGGAAATACAAAATCTTTTATCTTTATGCATATCCAAAAGTGCAATGTCCTAATTTTACGTATTACGGATAGTATAACTAAAAATGAAAATTGTTGTGTACGTATGAAACGAAATATTTCATGTGTATGTGTGGCCTGCCGTATGTATCCACATATTTGTTCTGAACCTGATTATTATATAGGTATGTATAATAATAATGATATAAGTATATGTTAGTATATGGACTGTATTATAGTCCATATAAATATCTTTAAGTAGCATATTAACCTATGCATGTAATTAAGTGTCTCATCTTCAATTCAGAATGAAGTTATTCAATGCATTATATTTTTGTGCGTTACAGAAAGTTCTGACAGTTGTTTGTTACTTCTAATTTCTCGCTAAAGTAGAGGGGTAGAATAAATCATCATCATGATATATACGACATTAAATATTTCGTGAAGTAGATACTTCGGAATATTCGGAAAACGTGAACATAAAATAAATACCTACACAGCTATTTTCGCTTAGAATCATATAGTTGTATATTCGCCTATATACGAAATACGTTTACAAAACAATCGCAGACTTTATTTCAATACATAATTGCAGAATACCAAAAGAATTATATATTACTACTATTATTAGATATATATTAACATAACATAACACATTCCAATTTATATCTAAAACTGTCATGATAACCATAATTATACACTTTATATTTAGATAAGTCAAAATTGGTCTATAATTTTTTACTGCGCTGCAGCAGGAATTTAAATGGTGATATTAGTATATAATAATAATATATGTGTGTACCTCGAAAACGTTAAACAATAATTTTTGTAACGACCATGACTCGGGTCGTAAGGCTAAAGGTTGGGACACGTCGGGAAATCAACTCCCCGCGTGTCTTGAAGTCTCTTCGTCCTTGACTTTCCGTCAGCAGGCTGGAATGGCCTGCTAAGGCAAAGCAGTAGACTCCTCATTCTCTTCTACTCACTCTTCTCTTGACACTCAGTCCGAACGGACTGCTAAGCAGAACTGCTTAACCTCTTGCCGCACGGCATAATTTACTCTACTTCCCGAACGGGATTCCTACATCCCGAACGGGATTTATATTCATTCCGAACGGAATCTTCGTTTCAAAGTAATGTGCTAAATTCTAAATTATTATGTTCTATAGGTTATTCTTCAATTGGCAATTAATTGGCTATCTTTTTATATGTATATTCTGATCCACATGTGTTTCTTTAAATAAAATCTGACATTGTACAAACAAACATCGAACCTTTTTCTATTCTTCCTTTTTATTCCTTTCTCTTAAGGATTATTGTAGACTGAAACATCCCATCGTCTCAGGATAAAGAAAATATTCGTCCTGGTATTTTTGTGAGTTTTCAACTTCTTGATTCTCCATTTCTAATATTACATTAAATATTTAACAATTCCTTCTTCTTCACCTTATTCGATCATCTACAATGACATATCTCAAGTACTTAGAACTGTTTAATTATTTGAGTTAACATAAATCATAGAAAAATTAAACATATTTAATGAATAAATGTCTGTTGAACCAAGTAATTGGCATGTTAATCTTTTAGGAACATTCATGAAGCAATGATATTATCACGCAATAGTTAGAACGCAATGGATAAAGAGTATATATATATTCATCCTGTCAATTTTATTTGTTCTCAGCTTCGTCATTATCGGAGCTAAGACAATTAGGTAAAAAAGCTTTTTTAATGAGCTAAGGTACTCAAATGAGACTTTAAGGGGGTAAAGTTTTACAGCATTTTGATGCAAATAACACGCACTTGTTTTCACCTTTTTTACCTATTTTAGACCTATATCACCTAAAAACGTTAAAACCTATTTTTAACCTATTATGGAATTTAAGGTCGTTTTTGGAACCTATTTTGGCATTAGACTTAATTTTAAAGCCCTTGGTTTTTTATGGAATCCGTCATGGAATGGGTGAATTACAAGAGCATATTGATTCGTCTTGGAACTGAATATCGCTGGCAGTACCCGAGCAGCATGGTTCAGTGGTGTACACGTCTCATCAGGGAAGTCAATATGTTCATCCACAGCCGTAATGATAGGGAGTTGGATTCCCGCCCGGGGTAAATGGCTAGGGGCTGTTTTTGGCGAATGCTATGAGTCAGAAAGTGGGATATAATGAGGGTCGTGCATAAACGATGTACCAATCAGGTAGATTTGTGACTGCCTGAAGGCGCTAGTAAGGGCTGGGACCTCAGTTCCCACGAATTGACTCTGTACAGCCTCAAGCCTTCCTTGCATCAATTAACAACAATGTAATGTTAAGGGGAGTTAGCAATAGGACCGGAATGGTGGCCTGCGCCCAGTACCTTCACTATAATAGTGATATCGGTACACCTCGTATAACACAAACACACAAAATAACGCTGCTGGCAGGCTGAAAGAACATGGGAAATATTATTGCGCAGGCCTATTTTATTTGGAATTGGTCCGGAAAGGTTTTATCACTCATTGGTTGATGCTGCGTGTAAAAGAGTGTGGGAGTGGGAAGTACACATTTATGTACGTACAGAGTATTATATTCGCCAACTTTCTTTGTTATAACGTGTGAGAGTACGGTCTCCCATACTCTCCAATGTAAAAGTGCCTTGGCGTTATCAGTTCTCTCGAACTCACTCGAGGAAAACAAAAGAAGACAGACAATAGGGAAAAACCAATTAAATTCTATATGCGTACCTAGAATCCCATTGAGTGCACATTGGGCAATAAGTTTATTCTTTCCAACCAAGCTGTTTCAAATGGCCTACCTCAAGGATTCAAATACGAAATTCAGCTCAAAACCAGTACTTATGAAATATAAGAATAAATATTACATATAAATATGAAACTCATTACCCCATCAACCATTCGCTGTACGAATTCGCTACGACTTTCCAGATATGCCTGCAATATCGAATTTCGATGTTTCATAGCTCAATTGCACTTCTAATTGATCTCTAGTCGACAGCTGAAATTTTCAGCTATACCATCGCGAATATTGAGATATATCGTCTCTCTACATAAAAACTACATTCGCGGTAATCAGAGA
>JAAAYG020088776.1:0-34223 GCA_009936455.2 Tomocerus minor | reverse complement strand
TACAATCATCCGCCACATCTCTTGACGAAAAAGAACAAATCTACCCCAGTAACCACTTTCAACGCAAACGAAGGCAGTCTATTTAAAATAACGACGTATGCAACTGCTTTCACTGCCCATAATAATGACCTAAAACAGCTATTTCCGAATTTCGTTCATCAATATCCACTTCCATAACTTAATTGGCAAACAAGAGGATCTTATAACAGCCAACTAGAGCACAAACTCTGTTACGTGTCATCTCTGCACTTTAAACCAATTAAAGAATCTGAAATACGGAATCACACCGAAGTGTGAAGTTATACAGTGCCTCCCCTATTTAACCAATCCAATTATTTCTCCTAACGTACCTCTCACCTAAATCATCGCCTCCTCTAAAGGAAGACGAATTTCAGAACGGACTACCAACTGTCTATCTCCCTAACGGCTTTTTCCTCTGACACAACACCATAAATGTTATTCTTTATACAGACATGGAGACTTCATTCCCCTCACCGCTACTCAACGCATATAAATAGCAGACTAATATTTAATTGACCGATTCAAGATTAGCACTTAGCCAAAGACATTTTCAGTTACTTCTCTACCCAATGTGAACATAATTATCATAAATTCTGTATAAAATATTATCGGCTAACCAGCAGATACTCCGTCGGCCATGATACCCTCCAACTAAGGCCAAAAAAAGAGGTATTTGGATAAACAAAATCAAACGGGAATATTTTATTCAAACATTTAGTGCTTATAACCTACTAATAACCAACTGCAATTGTCTGTGACCATTCCACGTATCACGGAGATTCCAAATTATGTCCGTTACAATTAAGACTTGTCCATCAAAAAAAAAATAGACTCAAACATCACCTCTCCCTTTATTGAATGGAGTTCGAAACAAAAAAGGAACAGGAAATAGAAACGGTTATTTGAACGAAATAACAAAAACCGAAAATTGTAGCTCCGATTGACTCTTAATAATTAATAGGTGTGAGCTACTTACAACACAATCCAATACAGATACAGAGCCTTAAACCATATCTGGTGAGAAGTGCTCTGAAATTAACGACACCATACATTTCACTCATTGATTTCTCAAATCCTCTATAAAAATATCTGCGAGGCTCACAGAAACTTCATCATTTAATTTAAACTGAAACACCTTGCTGGATTAACATTCCTTTGACAAATAGAAAAAAAGGGGAAAACCAAAATCCTTTATACTGACAATTATTGCCGCATTTTTACTATTTATTCAAGTTAACATTTAATCCCCAAAACTTCAATTCCCACCATGGTAGGACAACACGCTTTCTATCTATGCATCCCAAGAAAAACATAATCTAATCCCGTCACGGTGTATCATCATAAAAAAACAATTGTGGAGTGCAACTGTAAAACAAGCAAGAAATTTAATTACAAACATAACACCCTACCTGTAATCATGTTAGAGACGAGACACGACAAAAAATACGGAAACGCTGGTGTAAAGTCACCACCTTCTATGCAATCGCCGTAAAGGTTTTATAGACAACTAATATAGTAGTAAATAATAAGACTTGTAATAAGTAGCGGTAAGATGTGGAATAAGTCAACTGACAAGTAGAATGAACAAAGGAATAGTATAATTGGTATTCGGACAGGTATGGGAGTATTTATTTTTCAATTCATACAAAAAAGGGGTATTTAATGTTTATATACAAACTGAGCACAATAAGTTGTATGGTGTGGTTGGCCACAAAACCGAATGGTCTGTAAAGATGGGGGTAAACATAAGGAAAAAAATACTTGGCCCATAAAAGTAGGACCGGGGTATCCTGGTAATCGAACCGACTCACAGCACTGAGCCCAACAACCGTGTAATGACTCCATATTTCGACCAAGTCCACTCGATAAACGGTGGGTCTCGATAATCTAAGCAGAAATCAATTAATCACCTTTTGAAACGAAACGTAATAAACAAAAAGTATAAATAACCAAAAGAAACAGATTATGCATTTCTTATTATACTTGCCTTTATAATGTCGCACACCTGAGCCAACGATAGATATCTAAACTCGCTCGGCCGCGAGATAAATCTCTGAAAAGGTTGCGCAGCAATTTCAAACGGACTTAAAGCCGCTCCTCCCTCATCCTGCAGATTAAAGTAAAATACACAATCATTATTCAACTTCATCGCGACGCGTATTTTGCTTAATTATTTAAAATCAATGTATTTACGACATACATTACAACAAATTAACTTAGAATAGAAGTAAGGAAATTCAACAACTTTACCTCAGAGGAGCTTGATACTAGATCGACTTCCACAATGTCCAATTCAATCCGGGCAGACTCTTCAACCGTAGCTGTGTTCATATTGGCACCGTAAAAGAATTCTAAAATAGACCAAAATATAAAAGAAAATAGGGCCATTATCAATCCATTACAAGATAAAATTCGGTAAAAGAAAATACGGAAATCAATATCGGCATAAATCGCACCTAATAAATGGAGAAAGAGAGACTGCGTTTTATTTTTATTGACTCCAGAATCGGGTGAGTACTACCTCAATTCAAATTCTTTTCTCTGAACACTATGTTGAGAGAGTCTCCACCTGGCCTAAATTGAAGTCTATGAAGTCTCAGCCTCATCTACAGACTGTGCATAGTTTTATGATCGTCTGAATAAACCTGTCTAGACCATCGACTCCCTTCTTTAGCAATCATCAAATTTCAGACAGATAACATGTCTCTTCCTGAACTTAATTGAAGTCTATGTTGTCTCAGTCTCATCTCTAGACTATGCATAGTTTCATGATCATCTGAGTGAGCCTGTCTAGACTATCGACTCCCTTCTTCCTTGGAAATCATAAAATTTCCCACGTACCTTCACCGTCGTTCTTATCTTTGTGGCAGGGCAATTAAGTATATACTGGTGATATCATCACCATATAATGATATCATCGGTGAATCATCCCAAATTAATATCGCTTTCACTTTCATTTCAATTCTCCTCTCCGCACTAGAAAATGCGGAGAATGACAGTAACCATGACGATAACGATGGCTTGTCATATAGACAAAGTGGGCTACGACAACTAGCCAGGGGACGAATATTCTGCTCCATTGATTAATTGACTTGCCAACGGACTTGCAAAGCGAGCCGCGCATAGACTTTTCAAAAACCAAGGCTACAATCTCATCCGCAATTTTTGGGCTAGGCTAACTAGGGTCTCAATTTCATGTCAACTTCAAGCCAGTTTACAAGACACCGTAAGACCAAAATAAATGTAGGTGTTAGTTGTTACTCCCTCCTTCCCACCACAGCCACACATTATCCTTCCCGGACTTCTTCCCGTCACAGCCTCTTTTTGTTTTCCACTCCACTGTTCAATCCCGATTTAGCCGATGCACGCATTGTCCTTCAACTACCTCTCCGCTCTCGTCATTACCTGCCGAAGCTACCCACACGCATTGTTCTCCAACTACCTCTCCGGTCTCATCCCTCCCCGCCGAAGCTGCAAACACGCATTGTCCTCCAACTACCTCTTCGCTCTCCTCACTCCCCGCCGAAGCTACAAACACGCATTGTCCTCCAACGACCTCTCCGCTCTCTTCACTCCCCGCCGAAACTACCCACACGCATTGTCCTCAAACGATCTCTCCGCTCTTCTCCTCATTAGAACGTGAGCACTCAAAACCAATGTAAAAAGCGTAAAGACTAAAGGTACCTCGAAGATACGCAAAAATCGTTCTATTTAGCCACCAAGGGGGCCAGGGCGCTGATTTTTTTTTAAAAAAAAACGTAGACATTTCCGGTACTGAGGGAAAGTCGTAGGAGTTTCCCCAAAAAATGTCTACGAGCGCAAAAATTAATTTTTTCGTGGAGTGGGAGAAAGGCATGGAGTTTGGACAAAAGTATTTATTTCTCCGTTGTTTGAAGAGCTAAAAAAATTCCCTACGACTTTCCCTAGACACAGGTCTCATTTACATACTACACACATATTACATACATATTACATTTAAAAATCGGGCCCCAAACTAGATATCTACTTTTTCTGCGTATTTTTTCCAAAAATTCCTATACCTAGGCCATTGTTCATCTATACTGCCAGGATTTTACTACAGCGGCAAGAAATAAAATCTACCACCACCGCGCGAAAACTAAAACGATGCTGAATGTGTTCAGAGATGAACTGCTACCGAATGAGCGGTGTTTGTATGTTTTCTAGCTCTCCGTAGCAATATTAATTGGCGCATGCA
The DNA here is from genome assembly GCA_009936455.2 of Tomocerus minor. Lineage (NCBI taxonomy): Eukaryota > Metazoa > Arthropoda > Collembola > Entomobryomorpha > Tomoceridae > Tomocerus > Tomocerus minor. Next base: position 29,986 of record JAAAYG020088776.1, on the reverse strand, counting down.
CTGTCGATCGTCGAGGTACCATTAATTGCCAGACCATACAATATGCTAGCCTATACGTGCATTGCCTCCGCCAAAGCCATATATTCCTCCACTTTTCAATACTCTTAATGTTAATTCAAAAGGGCAACTATTAGAACTATATATTAATTATTTAAACTTAATTGAAGTAAAAGAATTTTTTCTGCGAAACAAATGCTTTTTGAAACAATGGAATTGTAAATTATATAATGTTTGATGTAATTCAAACACGAAGTTCCGGCTTAGCCACCTCGTGAGTAGGCTAAAGGAATGGACTAAAAATGGGCTTGATGACATTGGGGTTAGTCAGATTGAGGATTCGCTCGGGCAAAACTACAGTATTATAGACCCAATCCTGAAAGTCTTCAGAAAACTGTCTTGGAAACCGGCTAAGTGGGGGCTAAGAGCATAGACCGATTCTAGTATCTACGGGGATTCACTTAGTCATACTTTTGAGACAGTCTAATAACTGTCTCAAAAGTGACTTAATTTTCAGTTAGCCCTAGTCCTTTTATGTGCAGCATTCGGCCCCTGCTCATTCGGTAAGTAGTATACGGCCCCAGAAGTTTCCTTTTAACTTACGAAACTTACTTAACGAAAGGAAAAATCAAAAGTGAACAAATGATTCCCATAGCAAGTTCTTTTTGAATCTGGAAACAATCCCTTCGGAAACCCCTTCAGCGACTTTTTGAAATTCCTAATTTTTTCTCCAAATGACATCAGGTAGCTTTTAAGAGATCATTAGACAAATCAATGTATAAGAAGCTGGAAATAGATTGAAAGCACGGGAAATCATAATTTTTACGGAAAAGATGGGAGAAACAATGTGTTTCTAGGGTTTCGGCCCCTAGGGAGGCTTTTAAAAAAAAACTAACGGCAAGCCGTAACAGAAAGCTCGCAATAGTAGGGCTACCCTGTACCTACATAAGGAAAAAATGCAAAAATGAGTAATGACTTGAAGTTGTTCAAATAGTAGAAGCAATGTTTCTCTTTTTATACTACAGGAATTTATGGATACATAGAAGCGGTTAGATTTCTATAACAATTTCTTTTACACTAAAACTCAATGTTAGGTAGAAGCGATATCAATATTTTTTACTACCTTATAAACAATTATTGGAAGCACAATAAATATTTTGATGTAAATTTTTGTGCATTGACTATTAAAATGAACACAACGTGAGCGTACGTTATCTCGGTAACCTATGGACCGATTGCGCCCATTTTCAATAGGGTTTGTCACGGGCCTATATGCAATGTCTGGTCGTAGTTTGGTCGACCTCCATCGATGCGTTCGAGAGATGTAGTGCAAACGTGCGTACGGACAGAATGTGTGATTCCATAAGCTCTCGTAGGGCGAGCTAAAATCAAGTAAAACCCGGTTTCAAGTAAATCAATTTTGACAGACTTTTAACCAGGAATTTTCACATAATAAAAATTATAAATTGGGAATGTCAGCTTTCAATTGCCTACTGGAAAAGATTGGCGGGAGGTCGGTTTTCATTTGAATAACTCGGGTCAAAAGGCGTGGGGATGATAAAGCAAAGAATGCAAATTAAAGCGACATCTGTTTGTTGGGAAATTGAATTCAACAAGCACATGAGCAGTGATAAACTGGTAAACTTTACAGCAAATCGTTTTATTTCTCACGGAAGTGGATTCAGTTAGAGGGTGTTAGTATGAACGAGAAGTCATAACAAACTGCCAGAGAGTAAAATATCGACAACAAAATAGTCCGGGTGCACAGATCACCCCTCAGAAAAACTTTTAAATGATCCCCAACATTGCTGTACATCCTAAAGAAATATTAAATGTGCTAAAACCAGTAATTCGGTTTGGTATCGAAAATCGAGATTATGTCAGGGCACCACTCTCCACATCGTCGCCATCATGACAAAATAATCAGGATATTGGCCCCAAGGAATTGCATAAAACGCAAAGCTAGAGTTATTCGCTTGCATATACATTGTTGCGAGTATTTTGCAGTCATTTTTCGTGTTTTAATTGTCGGAAACAAAATAAGAAAGAAACACAAAAAAAGAGACAATTCATTTGTGATTGTCCCAATAATTTCACCGTTCCCCACAAAAACTGTAATTAGATCATTAGGTCAAATAGTTGGCAAATATAATTTTGCGACTAGGAAAAACATACCTTTAGAAATATTTTATATAACTGCTATAGAAGACATTAACGAATAGGATGCGGCCATTCAGTCACGTCAGAGGCCAAAAATAAATATCAATTCATAACCTTTACATTACAATATCATAATATATGATGTATGAATATCGGACAAACTAAACGAAAATTCCCTTGACAATATAACTCCAATTATACAGTAATGAATGTCCATACATGTTAATAATTTAAGTGTACGGCAGAGCTATGTCCCACGTTTTGGCTATCTAATTAGTTCAGTATCACTTACTATCGATTCTATTCAGTTACCTTTCCAGAGATTGAACATGTACGCACTCATACACTCTATACAAAAAAAAACACAATTTCTAGTCATATTTTACATCCAGTATAAAATTATAAACCTTTACAAAAAGGTCTGTTTTCACTTGCTTCACTCGGACACGTTAAGGGGAACTCGATAGCTGTTTTTTTTAAATTTCCCTTTTTTTCAACAATAAGAAGATACACGCAGAAATGTCCATTCAGTTTACTAAGTGCATTATAAAGTGGTTGAACTGAACCCTATCTCAACGTTCCGCCCATTCCGACGCGTTACACATCAAATCGCTGGGTAATTAACTGATGATTTAACAGACAAATACAATAGTTTGAAACAGAATGACAATTTTGCTTTCTTGGGGCTGTCTTTGGGTACACAATTTTCAAAAAAAAAAGATGGGATGATGGTTGGACTGAGATACACATTTCCGTTGAACTCTTCTCTTTCCGCAATCGCAGTGTCATACAAGTTTTGCATATAAGGATACTTAGATGGCCTAATTTGGAGAGCAGTTGAATTGTTGGGACCAGTTAGGTAAATATGAGGAAAATATTTATTTCTCTACCTCCGGTGATAAAGCACCATTAACCCGGTGACTAGTAAGCAAACTAGAATTTCAATAATTGCATTGATGCAGGACTAATTTCAAATCGGAAAATTACCATTAAAAAATAGATGATTGCGAATAGTGTTACTCTAGCGAATTAATTACTTTTTAAACCTTGATGAGAATTGCTTCTCCTTCTACCTTATCTGATTTTATTGCGTTATTGTGATGAGAAGCGAATTGATTGCAAAATTATTAAAATAACAAGTCTACTGAATCACCACACACTTTGATATTTGGTATTTGTGATCACGAATATCTTTATAAGTACTTATTTAAAAATTGGATTGTGGATGTAGTGTCAAAATACCGAGTCTACAAGACAGACTAAAAACAGTTTGGAATAAAAAATTAAGTCCCGAGCAGAGTACAAACCATCACTTCGTATTTTCCCAAAACGGTCGTACCAAATTACATCGCATAAGTAATGGGCTGTACCCCTTGTATATTTCACCCCTAGAATATTTTTAAAATACCCTATCATATTTTCAAATTAATTCGTGGAGCGGGTAACAAAAGTATGTATAAAAGAGCCTACAAAAGTGGTACGGACAGACAGACACTGGACATAGTCTATATCTCTTATATTCGGGCTGACTTTCTCATTCTGTCGCCGAACATGTTTGTGAAGGTGGGGACATAAGGTCTTCTAAGAATGCATACCGGGCAACAATGTATTAGAATAAAAATTATTATACAACTGTTGCGATCTTCGTATGCAAAATACAGCGATGATTAAGAATTGATATTTAAAACAAAATTGAAACTATATTGTAAAATTCGGTTTAGGGTTCCCTGCAGACTGGTTTTGGACTCCCACCACCCCTCCTCCAATTTCAAACCCTTGAAATAAAGAAGAGAACATTTAAATCCAAGACTTTTAAGCACTGCGGGAGTCAATCTTTCTCTTCCTACTTGATTTTTGAAATTTGGTTGTAAATATTGTTTTTAATGGTGACCACACGTTGAAATTCAATTTCACCTTGTAAGTATTGTATAGTTAGCTAACTATTTTGCTGTTAGTAACTATTAACTATTTTTGGAAAAATGAGGACAGAGAGGACCGGCCGAAATAACTACATTTAAAGTAGCCTCCCAATATCTCAATTAAAGCTAGTCATAGTTTCGACATGCAAAAATCTATATCCAGTACAAAAAGGGAATAAAATTAGGTATGGATAAAGTAAATTAGATTTGTATTAGGAATATCATTTAAAAATTAACGGCAAGCCGTAACAGAGCCCCTAGTAAGGCTACCCTATACCCAACTTTGAAGAAAAATGTACACACAAAAGGACACTACCCTACACAAACTTTGAGGGAAATATACGTACACAAATACAGCTCCACATTTTCCAACTTAGATAGAAGATCAACACGGTAGAGTACCATTTTCTTGAATAATCAATAGAATAACTAATAAATATTTTATATAGTACCTACTGTTCAATTTGACATTTGTATGTAATAATTACTTTATTTCATTTAATTATTAAATCTTGGCAGACTGCGCTTAGACATCGTCGTTTGACTCTAGGGGGCTTCTAATATTTTCGTACTTTTAATTCAATTTGCATTAACATGGCGATTTAAAGAAACATTTCCATGCCAAGTATAGAAGCATTTTTCTATTTTTTCACTGCATATTAACACTCGGTGGAAGTAGTAATTATTTTATGCCACCAAAATATAGTAGAAGCAATGTTTTTCATTTTATACTTATTTGCTTAAAGAACTAAAATTTTCCAAATAATCGAACTAGTTGGAAACAATCTTAACATAAATTCAGCGTTTAAATTATATTTTTTAATAAATTCTATTAAAATTTCTTTTTGCAATAAAATAAGCTGTAAACTAGAAGTGGCAAAGATTTTTGTCACTCTCTAATGAATATCCCCGCCTTTGGTGAAATAGAAACAGTTTAACAAAAATCCAATTGCGTACTATAGACTCATTTTACTATTAGAATGTGTGATAATAATTCAATAATTATTGCTACACAGCTTAGGAGATTGTTTTCATTTTTAGTTTTGAGTCGCAGTTATTAGCATTTTTGAGCAGCTGGTTTGGCATTTTGGGTAATTGTTCTGAGGATAGGCAAGTTAGCCATGCAAATTAGAAAAACTCTTCTCTTTTAAAGGTAGTGGGGGATGTCCATGACACTGCAAACTGTCTTTAACTGCATACCTCAGTAACTAAAATACCAGCATGAGCATGCATGAGTTGGACCTTGCTGAATGGGCCACTTGCTGAGCAATTAGAAATCTACATACAAATATATTCACTTAGCGTTATCTAAAGTCGTGTAACGCTATTACGAAATTGTGAGCTATCTTGTTCGAGTTTTACCATTAGAGAGTTACCCCCGGTCACTCTGGTGCCACTTATCTGATACCTCAGGAAATACATACTTACATACATAGAGTAAAATAGGGCCAATTGAGAATTTTAAACATACAAAATTAAAATATACAGTCTTGACAGCTAAGATGAAAACGAGATAAAAACGCAGGGTCAATAATATTGCAATAATTACTAATTGTTATATAATTATTAAAATTATAAAACTATTTATATATTCAAATAGAATCCGTAACTTGGACTTTTACCATAACAAACCTTAAAATTTAAAATATCGTGTTACGTTACCTTAGTAATAACTACCATCCACTCCGCCTACGTAACCTAAATAAATGCCCCACTCAAATTAAAACGCCTACCTTGCAATTACAAGATAAAAAGGAGGAAAGGAAAGGGTGGTGAGTTGTCTTCTCTCTCTCTTTTACACTCCCTTTTTAATTCAAATCCCATATAGGTTATCCTTACTTAACCGCAATGACGTCATAAGACACTACATTTTACTCTACGTACTCCTAGTCGCTCCGACACGAAGCCTCCCGACAGCATTTCACAATAGTCATAAAGTCGCAGTTATCTCTTTATACTTATTAAGTCCCCCGCATGGAGAGAAAATGCAACAAAAGTACATTTATTTTATATCATACAGAATCAGGAGGGTCTCGCCAACTTAAAGTTAGGCAAAAATATAACGAGGTAATGTTCAAATTGAATGCGAACTTTAATTATTTTACGCAGAACTTTGCTCAGCTAGGATTTTGGTTTGTCCAAAGTTTAAGTTTGACACTTATTGAATACATTCTGAAAATAACTTTGCAAATATGGGCCAACTGCTTGCTCAAAAACGCAATTTTGTTAACTGAATACGCGTCCAGACCATCATAGCCTGCGTACATTTTATTGTATAATTTTACGTAGAACTTGTAATAGTATCAGTGCACTGCTTTCTGATCGAGTCCAACACCGTTTACGGAATTACAGACTAAGAATAGATAATTAATTTTGCATTATTTGCATTGAATTACTGAAAAGAAAATCATGGAAATTTAAAATTAGTCTCTAAATGGCCAGGAAAGCATTGAGTTACTTCTTTGTCAGCTCATTTACCCAGAAAAGAAAATAGGGAATAATTCAAAAAAATAATTTCAATAGAATCTGTGGTCAGTAGTCAGTATTACGTAAAATTAATTTTCAGTCCATAATAATAGATGTTTATAGATAAAAGCACCTTAAAATATTCTGCGCATTCCGAGCTATTGTAGCAGTTTTCGAGTAGTTGTATTATAACTTACAACTTCTATATAAGTTCGCCACAGTAATATGACCCATAAGTATTATGACCCATCTATTCACAACTACCCGTATTTTCAGCGTTCAACGGAGTAAAAATCAGAATCAAATCAGAGTTTGTTTCATCAAAAAACCAGGTTATTAGTAGCCAAACTTTTAATGTCGTAAATTCTTAACGCTGCAGATAAACTTGGACCATACTATATTCTATATTAATAAGCGAGACATTTAGAGAAAATATGTTCTATGGGAATTGTTTTAAAAGATACAGATTGAGTGATTGTTGCATTTCTGAATCTAGGAAATACATTATATATTTTCAAAATAGTGCTAAATCTAATCAATCACCAACAATGACTGTATATACTATTACAAACCCATACAGCTTTTATGACGGCTTCTATGGCTGATATCACATTTGTCTACACCAAAATGGCAATACCATTTTTCAGCAGCTTCAAGTTATCTTGACCACTTCTAAAAACCTTTATACGTTCTTTCCTACTTATTTACATCCTAGGCAATTCCGAAAATGCTTATCAGTGAAAAGGGTTGTTGAGACACATTTGAATAAGAATTGTTTCAAATTGTAGGATCTGATTATAAAATACACATTCAATGTTAATGATATATTTATTTCACTGTTATTATAATGTGCGTTTAATTTAATTTTTGAAAGTCAAAAGACTAACAAAAGAGCTAACAGAAAAATAAAGCAGTTTAATTTAATCAAAGATAAAATAAAGATATAATCTCATTTTAGAAATGGCAAATGTACTTTGAATCTTTGAATGTTCATTTTTAAGATTAAATTAGTAATGTGTTGTGGAAATCAATTTCGTTATTCCTGAATAATGCAAAAATATGTGCAAATTCTAATCGCCTGCGCATACCGGAACTGAGATTGTTCATATATTGTCACATACTGGAAAAGAAAGGAACCCGCGGATCATAATGGAGTAAATGATTAGAATTACGTTGAAGTAAAGGGAAGTGCTTAGATTTCGATGGTAGCTCACCATTGTGTGTTATATGAATAGAACAATGCTCTCTATGTATACTTAAACTGTTAATATTAGTAAAAGTTAAGTAATGTCATGGCCGTGCTAATTCTTTTTGTTGATATTTCATGCTTAAAAACTTATATTTCAACTGAGTAGTGGTCGGAGTGTTGTTAACAATTGCTTTCTGAAAAAGTTAAAAGTTCTCTGTAACGGACTGTAAATTAGGTATTACTTTGACTGTAAATTATGACTGTTAAACGCTTTAAAATTTTAAATGACATTTTGAAGTATGATCATATTGCGGGGTGGCATAAGGAGCAAATGACAACCAAGACATTAAAATTAAAGACAAGACATTATACAAAAAAAGGGGCTGCAAAATTTTGCGCGAAATGAAAAGTACTATCGATTTTTGACCTGAGACCGTTCTGAATACGGCACCGCAATCCTAACTATAATTTTGAAGTATAAAGATAATGAAAGTAAACCGAAGTAGTAACGAGTAATTAGTAAATTGATTAAGGATGATTTCATTCAAGGCTAATTTAGAATCTAGATTTGAACTCAAGGATAACTAAGCAAGTCATACAGTACTTAGTTGTCATTAATCTCACTCATAATGACGAAAACCAGAAACCTTGGAATAGGCTCTCAATACTGATCACGATTCAGTTTATATAATAGACACACTTAATAAACACGGCATGATTGTAGGAGTGAACCATCAACCGTTACCGACTAGCTATTTACTAATTTAGCCACTTAGTAAATACTTAATTCTTAAGCTTTTTAAATCACGGAAAAGACTCAGTCTGCTCCCTTTCAAGGCGTAGCATTTAAAAGTAATGAAATGGGAGTAGCGAACGAGTTTTTGTGACAAAAATGTAAAACAAAACAATAATCACTAAAAATAACGTAATTATCTATACACCTGAAGATTATCTATAAGACTGAAATATTCCTCTATATATTCCACTCGAGGTACTTTGAAAACATTAAAGCCTGAAAATACCAATTGAAAATATCAACTACACTTAACCGCCTCTGAATTTATATAGGCAAAAACACTGCTACTATTATTCCGTATAATTGCGAAACCGAAAATTTCTAAGGTGAAATAGAATTATTCATTGACCAGCAAATACATCATTGAAAAAATAAAAGTTATAATAATAACTTACCAAAATAACCACAATTATAGGAGCACGATGCCGTTAAAAAGTTGATAAGTAGAAAAGTAGAGATTTGCTGGGAGCGTTAGTTCAGAGGCACTAAGAGTGACTGAAAAGGAAATCAAGTTTAGCGATTTAACCGAAGATTAGAAAATTCGATCATAGTAAATACAGATCTCCTTTTCCCAGGTTAATTAAAACTGATTGTCACCAATTCCAGTGGTAACACCCTATTTGCTACGCCAAGAAGCCATAACTGCAGAGTCCAAGCAAGTCTTAACTAATGAAAGGGTGTGACATTTACGACCAACCGGTACAAACCTTTTTCAATTATTCCTTTCATCTAGGAAGGAAAGGGATCGAAGAGACCATTGATAGTCATTTACAATCCTCACTCTAAATACAAAGGTTCTCCCAGCAGTCCCTCACCCATTCCAGCTATAAAAAGAAGCTGAGAGATATAGATACTGCTAAGACATTTCTTCCATTTAGAATTACTAGAAATAAGTCCGACATACATCCAACCAACAGCCAGTCATGCGGCAAGCATAACTGGACGCATAAATATTTCGGGCATTATGCCCCCGTGAGATTGAAAGGAATAAAGAGAGAAGGGGCATCTGTGTGGCTAAAACTCACTCCCCTTACTCAACGTAGTCACTGCTATTCCAACTCTGTATATAGTACACTTCTGGATTCATCTGTCCAAACTGAGCGATCAATTGTTGAAACATGCAACTCTATTCGAAAACGATTCTTGAGGGTTCTTACTTGAATAAAAGAGTCGTAAACGTCAGGAGTTATCTAAGTTACGACTGAGTCTAAATACGACCCAACAGTTAGGTCTTGGACTCTACATGAACAGAGGCTTCGATATTATATTACCCGAAGGGAACCCGTCCTGCAGACGGAGCATTTGAGGCTTAGGGTAAAATTTAGTCTGACCTTTTGCGAAAATGAAGGAGTAAGAATAGAGATCATAAAGCTTTTTGGACTGTACCACTATTTATCAATTTTTAACATCGGTAGGGATCACAAGTCACACTTTCACAAACAGGTTACGGTCAAGCTGGACACCAGTTAATCATAAAGAGAACGTCCTCATATTAAACCCATGTTGTTTCCGCTTCCGGGTTAGTAGAAATAAACCGTTTAAAAATGTCTGTAAATAAGTAGCGGTGATTGATTTTCGGTGAAATACAAATGATTAACGGCGAAAACCACATGATTTACAGTGAAAAAGATATTACTTCTACGTATAAATGGTCATTGAGTCATCCGATTGATCCCATTTTCTATACAGCTCGTCGCTGGGACCTCAATGGCACATTTGCAAAATTTGAATGATGTATCTGAAACCGTTAGTGATTTATCGTGCTTTCAGTTGTAATGTTCAGATGTAATGTAAATGTTCGTATGTGTAGCTGCCTAATAATGTAGTGTCTCCCTTAAAATGCAATAACCATACTTAATATTACTTAGTCGTGTCTGTAGCTTCGCGCTTATCGATTATTTATCTAATTGATGACCAATGATTACATCCGAATAACTGCACACAGATGCTTCTTGCTTCTAAAGAACTCCCCCAAAGATTTGTTTTATCACGAAAAATTTTCGGCAGTTTAGAACACACTACAAATTTAAATCAATGCAAAAGGGATAACTGTATATAAATATAAAAGTATCACAAGTATCTATAATCCTATATTTAATATTCATATTGTCAAGAATACGTATTTACAGTTCGATGAGAGTATCTGCAAAAGTAATCATGCATATTTACGCCCGTTTGCAGAATTCATATAATAAATCGCAAACAAGGTTTGGAATTCTAACCCAAAAAATCAACTGACAACTTTTGGGGACGTTCTGTGTCCTTGTTGTTCCCAATTTTCACGCAACCAATGGGTAAAAAAACCTCCTCTGAATTACGTTAACTATTCAGACGTGCTACGTATTAATTATAAAATGAAAATATGTAGAGCGGAATTCATCTTTCGGCGCTGAGGGTTGCACAGAAAATGTTTCTCGCCCTTTCTGCAAACATATTACATTCACCATGATTTCTTCGGATTCTATGATATATTTCTTGGAACACTGTCAATCCATTAAATGTGAACGCGCTCCTGCACGAACTTATTGTGAATTTATTGGTGCACTGAGAAAAGTATTGTGATGCAACTACTTTACCTACATGGGAGCGATTAGAAAAGAAAGTTGTTCTTTACGGATATCCGCATTGTTGTGTGAACTGACATTCAGGCTTACGGTATTGTTGAAGCTACTACGTTCCTGGCTTTTTAATTATTCAATATAACGATAGAATGACAGGAAATTATTCATTTTGGGAGGATCGTGATTACATGTGCAATTGCAGCATGCAACATTATTATTAATTGATAATAAAAAACAACAGCTTTATTTTGGATAATTCTAAACAATATGCTGGGATTGTTGACTACTCCTGTAAGAAGTTTCGTTAAAATAAAACTTCCCTGAATGACAGTATGCCCCGAGCGAATTTCTGATTTTCAGCATTGCCCATGCAATTCTCCAAACGGTAAAATTGCCTGGAAATTTCATTATCCATCAATTCATTAAAAGGTTTTTCCACCTTTTAATTACTCGCCATGTTATCACAGGCCGTATTAATCAGAGAGATAGTATTTAGTCTAGGTACCACGCCCGACTGATTAAAAGACTACTCAATAGCCTATTTTTATTAGTTTAACTAAGAATATCCACATCAGGTCGGAGTCAACCAATAAAACAAGAACAGTATGGTTATTTACTGACTGATTGTTAAAATAATATTGACGCGAAAGATTTTGTTGGTATTTTTTTAGTTAGTATTTTTGGCATTTTTAGAGTTACAATGGCCTACGACCCAATGTAAAACTCAAAAGTATCGAATAAAATATTGCTATAGCAATGGCTCGCCTTCCCAGGGAAAGATGATTTGAAACATTGTCATGAGAATAAGAAGGGAGCTTATACGGAGCATCGGTTGCTACCTAGCTAAAAGGCTTAATGATTTCTATAAAACTCCTTTTCCCGAGCAATTCAGCCTCAGTCCTTCTTGTCGCTTCCTCACCACTGCTGTGGCCGAATCGCTAAAAGAATACGGCAAATACACTGATATAATGTGCGTAAGCTCCGAAGACCGATAATCGTCACATGCTAACTAGCTTAAAATTTCAGTGTAATTCCCTTTGTTACTCCTCCCTTTGGAGGATTTTTGTAAATATATATTTCGAAATAATAACGAAAATCAAAAAAATATCCATTCAGTTTATACACACTGAGGGTGAAAGCTTACTCTCGTTGTTAAAATCTTAGTAAAATCCGAAAAACACTGATATTATCTGCTGGATGTCAAGGGCCTGAAACCTTTGCAATCAATCTCTGCTCCTCGGCCATAAACCTATATGTAGGTTAGATGTCCACTACCGCCGAAGACTATGTTACAGAAATCCTTCAGGGTCAGTATTTCCGTGTTGTCTCTCTACAATTACTGAATAATATTATATCACAATAATAGACAAAATTCGTTTTTACAAATAACTGCTATTATAAAGCCAGCAAAAAGTAAAATTCGATAGTTGACGGTAGATTAGATTTAATTATCGTCTATCAATCTAAAATTGCCACTTGTGACACAGTACTAGTATTAACAGTTAGGAACTAATATGTATTATAATATATGCAGGAACGAAACAATTAAATTTTTTCATTAGTAGAGAATAAGATTCGCTTGGAAAAACTATAAATACGATTAATTTCCTTGAACAACAAGCGTTAAATAGTCAACAAAAGTTATGACAGCCATTGCACCACGAGTGATCTGAGTAAGGGCCTGAAATATACCTCTATGGCAGAATCCACTCTTTTGCTCTCCTCCTCTCCGTCGTGAAACAAATTATAATGGCAGCAGGATTCCAATTCCCTCAAATAGACCGTAGAAATTGTAAATATAATAATATCAATAAAATATCAAAACTGTAAATAGAATTAAAACTTTGAAAATTCAATTAGTGATTGTCTTCTAAGTTCTACTAGTTTTTGCGTTCTCAATAACTCATACAGAGTACAGGTTATCTCACAGGGGAAAATGTTATTTTATTACCACTGAAGGTAGAACTAACGTAAAATTAGATACTTCAGTTGAATGAATCTCAGATGTGGTTACGAGTTAAGTAGCTGTGGTGCAGAATTCAACTGGGTTGTACAGATATAGTTATGAAACGTAAAATTTTTATTGATAATAGGAACCACAACGAAAATTAGTTGTGCGGTCTAATTTATTAAACCTAATTGGAAACTACAATCGAATCCTTCGTATCTCAAGTTTTGTTCTACTTTGAAGAATTTGGGTATCAGTTAAAAAACTACCTTAAATTTTCCACACTACGTACATAACATAACACTTGAAACACACATAAGGAGCTTTGTAAATATGTTTGCAAAAATCGTATTTTTATCCTCTATTAGTTTACCAGTAAAAACTGTTATTATGAATTAGATTTTGAACATTAGTGAGGTGGCTTTTGTCATTTTCCTACTGAAGTCAACATAGATTTTCACACCAGTTTGTCAAATGGCTACATCGATAACGCTTAACAATGACAACCCTGCGAGCTAATAATTAACAGAGTCAATTAACTGTCGTTGTTATCTATGAAATATTAGTACATACTTGCAGGGACTCCGACAGAGCTAGAGTTTACCCACCGACCCCTTTGTGTGGCCTTTTTAAGACGTTCCCTGGGTTCGGCTATGTAATAGTTTTAGCAATTTAATTGTTGTAGTTATTTAGTTACTCTGTTAAATGATATATACTTTTCGATTTCAAGAAAATATTCATTTTGTTAGAGTCATTTTCTCTCTATACTTTAGTTATTAATCAGCACACTTTACTGGACATGATAAAGTCCGAAATATATAATACTGCATTGTGTTGAAAGCTTTAACAATAGCACCCAAACAGTCCAAAAGTATATGGTGTAACCAGTTTAATGCAAATAGCCACATGTATTTAGATATCGCCAAAACAGCCTAAGTAAATCGAAAGCGAGAAGTAAATGATTGGCCTGATTAACAATGAAGCCTGACTCAATTATAATAATTCATTTCAGTTACCACATCTCCGTAGCCGCTCCTGTCCCGCTGCCACAGGCTCAGATCATTTCAGTTCAGTAGATCACTACAATGAAGTAAGTTACCATTGAACCTTTAAACAACAATCCTAACCAGAACCTATTTGCACTACACTTTACGAAGGATGGTTCAATGGATCAAATCTCGCCCATACTACAACTTCTCTTTAAGGTTTTAGGATCACTAATTGAGAGTTGGTTGATGATGACGATTTATAGGTGAAGTATGGGGCTGAATCGTACGACTGTTTGTATGAGAGGTGGAGGGATGCATTATAGTTGACAATTTGCGTTGTCTTTTTGAGCGTTTTGAATAGGAAGAAAGAAGAGTTTATTAATTCTTTGTACTAATAAGTCACGTAAGTAGTTATACAGGAGGTAAATTGAAAGAGGTTTTTAATTATTCGTTGTATCTGTCAAGTATGGTAGGAGTGGTGGTAGGAAGGGTTAAGGAAGATCGATGAAAATGAAAACATAAAAAAGGACTGTAGCACTATGGAGCACAATTCCCCGGTTAGCCATGTTAAAAAAAAATTTTTTTTGGGTCATGAGTAAAGGAAGACTTCAAAACATATAACTAAAAGTAACTACAAAAAAAACGGATACAAAATAGTTAATATTTGTGGGCTCACATTCCTCCTGCATTTATTCATGATCGTGTAGACCCTAGATTTTCAATTACGAACAGTTAAGCAATATTACGTTGGTTCTTTACGCCCCTTACTGTCACGATCAGCCATAGCCCCAGTTGAAAACCTGCTTTATGCCATATTTATAATTTCGATTAATTTTTATCCACCTTTCAGTACCACATTCCAGTTGAAAGTGGATAGATGAAAATTTGGAAATTAGTGTGCAGATGAGAGATGACGATTGCTATTCCCAATGAAAAGCAGACCAGTGGAAAACGGTGGGTTTAGCGTGAGAAAATGAAAAATTGTGTCGGAGGCAAACAAACCATTTGTCCAACCGGCCACAAAATAAAACACAATCCTCAGGACAACGACGAAAAAAACTACCAACAATGCAGATCGGCTTATTGTTCCGTTAAAAATTATTATCCAGATTTCCCTGGCTATTCAAGAATTTTCCAAACTAGCTGAAGATTTCCACACCGCCACCAACTCCCGTACTTACGTCTAGAGACCGAATTCACCGTAGGATGATCTCAGATACATATCTTTAATTCAATATCTCCAGTATTTTCGTAATATGGATTACTAAGTACACTTACGTATAACATCCTATGGTAACCCGGTAGAAATGTAGAGATGAAAATACCGAGACAGACATGAATCAATTGGTTATTTGTATTTCATAATTTTTAACTGTCTCTAGACTGAACACAATACTGTTCCCCAATCACCTATTAGAGTACTTTTAGATCAGTTCGACGACGCGGCAATTAATTCGAACAAAAAAATTGTTTGCAATCCTACGACATAGTTAAACTGAAAAGTGAAATGAATATTGCCATCCACTTAGTGTCAAACCAAGCGAAATTGATTGAGCCAACCACAAAAGTTGTTTAGTGTGTTCATTGGTATCCTTTAGGCTCTTTATATAACTTGCTCCGATTTAATGGATCTATTTGTTTCATTCAGAATAATATGCTGTTACTCGGTAATCTTTACTTAAATGTTAATATGGAATTGAAAAGCATTTCCCGAGTCTATTAAGGACTCTTCCCGACCATGTGGAACCGAGATTATTCTCGAAGGACACAATTATATCAAGGGTCAAGACAGTTACTGGCATTCATCCTTAAATCTATTAATTAAAATCAATGCTAGTAATTAGGCTTTTTGCATCTACCTATGTCATAACAGCTAATTAGAATATTATGGTCAAGTAATTTTTATTACTATGAATCTTTCAACATAATATGAATTAGGTGTATTTTTATGATTTGGTTGACTAAAGATGTTACGAAATCAACAGATTTTTCATCATACTTTTGTATTATTAGTCTATGAACAAAAGATAGGTACCGGTTTTTAGACCGTTGCTAACACCTGGATATATATTTTGACGTCCAGTTATGATCATACGATATATCTGCTGTTACATATACAGCGTAACTATTCTTGGGGAATCAAAATTTATTCTTCTGAAAAGCGATATAGAACTTTAATTTCATTTTTTGAATTCATGATGAATATCATCATTTAATCAATGGTGTTCCATGATGTCGGTTCGATTGAATCCTAATGTGTTTGATTACCAATCTCAATTTTTGCCTATACATTCCAAACAAGGTTTACTTTGGTTCGATCTATGACATCGGACCAAAGTAATCTATTCGCTCAGAATTGCTGCTGCTAGATCTATGTAAAAGCTGGACGCACGAATGTTTACACTCAGATTCTCATTTCTGTAGTTGCAAGCTTTTAGAGTTTCCCTAGAATTTAATACTAGATGTTCTGTAGCAATACGATTTTCAATATGGAACCGGTAAAATATATAAAAGGGAGACACTCAGTTCAAAACGTATACTAATAAGTAACTACTGACTGAACATCTCAATAATATCTGAACTTAATTTAGAATTTGATTTAGTAACACAAAAAATAGTCTCTTAATAACCAATTTTTATCCTTCTTCGTAGACCTGAATATACTCCTTCAAATATTAAAACAAACGAACAGAACTGATCGAGAGCTTATGTTTGAGTACCTACCTAATCTATACATAAAAATCTACAATGTGAGAAAAAGTATTAGCTATCCTTGAAGTCTTTCTCACAATTCTAAATGAAATATCGCATTATTAATGCCTAACTGTTTTGTTATATGTGTCCAAATAAAAAGAGTGGATGACAAGTTAGTTGAATAGTTTGATTATCTCAAGTTGCAGTTGGACGCTGCCGGAGATAAATAGTTAAGACCAGCGCGCAGCGTTATGAGTTGAAGTAAAATAACCACTTGAAAGTCCCTCATGATCAGTGATCTTACTTTAAAAAAAGTTTAAATTCTCCTCAACGAGCTAATATAAAAAAAAGTACCCAGAAAGACTTATGCGTTAACATTAGCTTAGACTGTTCCCGTTAGCTTAAGCAGCTTTACAAGTGAACCGTTTGGAGTATAATTGAAAAAATGAATAAAATTGCAAGCCTTAGTGTTTATACGGTAGTTAATGAAGCATCCAAAACCCAAATTCTAATTGTAATATTGTACAACTAACCTTGTGTTACGATATATCATCCACAATAATCAAAAATTCAGGAAAAAACTCACTATAACGATGTTCGCTTTTATAAGCAAACAGATCGTGTTCTCTCTTAGTCCTTTCGTTACAACGGATTATCAATAGGGAGCTTGGTTCACTCTTTAAGAGGATGTCATCCACTTATTCCATACGCATCACCGAAATATTTCGGAAAAAAGTATTCATTCAGATTTGCCATTTTCGAAATATTTCGCATAATTTATATTTATCAAACGCATTTCTCATTATGGAAATGACAGACCCTGAACATGTTCCCTCTTCGTTGAATTCGTTTACAACACTTTATTGAATGATATATTGACTTTGCCTATCGTCATTAACGTAGCCAAGAAGGGATTAGGATATATATAGATATAGTCTATCATTATCTGAAAGCCCATTTAATATTAGATTTTATTGTCTCCTTTTAAAAAAATAAAGAGGGATACTAGATGTTACTGATAACTTTCTCAAGCCCCCTCAAATGAATTTCCTAGCTACGCCTTTGCCTACCGTCTAATCGTAAATTAAAAACAACACCTCCAACAATAAAATTCCATCTGGTTGCTCTTATAGAAAGAACCTAATTACGATTTCACTTGTAGTAGAATGTACGGGGTGTTTAAAAACTTAATACAAGTCGTAACAGATGATTCGCCCCAGTGGAAGCCGCCCTAAGGGCCGTTCGCTAATATAGTAATAACACTTCTAAAAGTCTACAGCAGTCTCTAATATTTAGTTACTACGTAATAAAAGCAAAATGGAAACGTAGTTGTCCCCTTTCAATCACTAAATATTAAAATAAATAATAAATAAGCATTAGTAGAAACCGTTTCAATTAAAATATTAAAAAATTTTAAAGTAATTTCCATTTTTGTAAAGGAAGTATGTATCTATCTTCAAGTGTAAGAATCAATTGCAATACTAACCGCAATATGTGGAAGAAGCAGTATTACAAGTTTTGTATTACCACGCTAACAATTTACATCCCATTGGGGGAGTATACTCCCATAATATGTAAAATTTAATGGAAGCATTAAGACTTCCATAACAGTTATTTCACTGAACAATTCTAATTAAGTAGAGGCAGAGTGGATATCTTTATACTGCCTTCCAGGCAACTAATTGGAGCACAATGAATGTTTTGATGTTCCTTTTTCCACGTTGTTTATCGGAATGGACAAGAAGTGAGTACGCGTTGTCTCCGTTGCCTTTGGGCCGACTGAGCTCATTTTAGAATAGGATTCGTTATGGAGCCATACGCAGTGTTTTTGCATGGTTTCGCTGTCCTCTGTCGAAGCATTCATGGGTTATCGAGCACACAGACAAATTTACGGATAAAGTATGTGATTCCATAAGCTCTCCTAAGGCAAGCTAAAATTGTAACTACTAATAATATTGTAACTACTGCACTGCACAGAAAGGTAATTGTACCCAAACAATCACGTAAAAATCCTATGATACATTTTTGTGTAGTCAACCTGCCGATATTCTATTAACTATTTAGTTTTAATTTTTATTTCAATATTTTTCGGTTTAAAGTATTGAGAACCCAGACAAATATGGTAAAATTATAATTCATAATAATACCAATTCACGCGCCGACAATGATTCGGTAGAATTCATTGTGTTCCATGCGTTTTTAGTAAACTATATATGTTTATTCAAGAATTTGTTTAAAAAAGGGTTTAAGAGAGTGTAAAGACGATTTATTTCAAGCTATACAACAATTCAATTTACCTTTCCTGGCATTACAAAAGTAAAGTCAGACGTATCTTCACTTCGTAATTGAGACAAAAGATGTACTTGGGCTATGAGAATTTTCAGAGACTAGAGACGGACTAGATTAAGAGTGTAGAAGAGATTGTAACAATTTGAAAATCCTAATCGTCTTTACAATTTCTTCCTTTAATTTTTGCGGAGACTTCCAAAGAGTTAGTTTCCTCATTCGTACGCTAGTCGATCCATAGCAATTTTTGAGGTCTATTCTGAAATGGTAGTCCAATCTAAATAGCTATGCTTCCATCAATCAGTGTTACCGTTGAAGCGCCATCCAACATGGCGTAAACTTTCCATCGCAAGATCTTTTGCAATTGTTCCCAAATCTCTATCATCCCGAGAGACAGATTTTCCTCTTCGTACTTTTCAATCAATTTGCGAGGAATTCCTTTTTATTTAGAACTAGAATTTCTCAGTTGGTGGGTTATTCCACAAAATTGGTAATATATTTGCACGAATCGCAAAAATACCAACCACCAAACCGCGAATTATTTCTCTGAGTTATTTTGCGGAATTTGAGCTTTTTAAGAATTCAGGAAAGTATTGTATCAATAAAATAGAATATAAGTATAATTATTTTTATTATTAACCTTTATTACTAGATTTATTTTCAATAATTTTGGTATACATTATTGAATGCACTAAAAGACATCATGTAATAAAATTGTGGGAATGTTAGTCAAAACTAATCGAACTGAGTTTTTCGAATTCTTGTTTCTCTTAAAAAATTCTTCTGTAAAACTGACCCTGTGGGCTCCCCAAGCTCTTTTCATCCCCAGCGAAAAAGTTTCAATCAACTTTTCCATTTAATATGGATTGGCTAAAACTTTTTCTTTAACACCTCAGCCGTTAAAGTGAGATTTTCAATCGAATTAAGCGAACGAAGATTCCTGGCCGCTATATGCAAGTAATGCTAAATTACTAACGGGGAAAGTTAGGTTCGTTAGTTAAGGGACAATTTGGCCAAGCTTCCTAGTGTTTATGCGTTATTAGTTTGGTTAAAATCTGATCCCTTTTGGACTCATTCTACCACTTGAATCTAGTAAACAATCAGTTGGATGTCTAGTACGAATCTTCATTTAGAACAACACTTTACGAAGTCAGTTTTTTCTTTGGGCTTCCAATTACGGATTAGAATTCCTCTCTAGTATTTCACAAATTGTAATTGTAGCCAATTGTTGCGGATAATACTGTTCTTCACAGTATGCGTCATCCTCATTACACTCGATCGCCTCTTTAACCTTATTTTCTTCAATCTCCATGTTATAATATACTTTCAACATCACAAGTCTGTTGTTTAACTCAAATAACTTTTTGGCTGTATTAACAGCCATTTTATGAGAAATGTTTAAATACTTTAGACTTAATTACCGGTTCACGAATGGAGACTTTGTAGTTTGTTACAACTCCCTTCTGGTCGCTGGTAACTCTATCGTCCTTCCGCATTTGTTTACTCTTTCTCTCCTCGTCTCGAATTTTATCGTCTCGATTTTATTGCAATAAAAAATCGCACAGGGAAATTAGAGCTGTAGAACAGCACAGTGGCTTCGGTCACAAGGGATCAAAAGGATTCGTTCAACTCCAATATACGCTTACACAGCGTAAACAAGTAGAGAATTAATTTGTTTTCGAGTCGCAAAGGTGAGCGACTGTGAATGTTTTATTATATAAAGTATATACATAACGTAGAATCTTAGAATCGAACTATAAACCTTTATGGTTCCAATATATCCAATAATTTTGTTTTATTTACAATTTTATTCAATTGAGTACAATTTTAAGCGTATTTGTAGTAATTGTTGTATGTTGACAGGTATAATTTGTAACGGACTTCGGGTAATTTAACTCCCAAATACCTTAACGATATAGAAATTATTCGAATAAAATTTTATAATATACTGTAAACGGAATATTTAATCCTCGTCGAATTGTAAGTGCATTAAAGGGAACATACAAAAAAGTAATTGAAAAGCTAAGACAAGGATTGATGGTTAAGATTTACGATTTTCTTCACAGATCATAAAAAAATATGGCCGTAAAGGTGGGCGAATGGAGAGAATGGATATTATGCAAAATCAAAAGAACAGAGAATTTTCCGTTTTCTCTGGTGTGCTATTTTCATTTTTCATCCTTATGACTAAGATAGTACTTGATTGTTGAATGGACAAATGACTCTACTGGTTCTGGTATGGAACATAAAACGACGATTTACGATGAGAAGAGAATATCGGTAATTAATATATAATAGAAATACCAGTTTTAGAGATGAATTTCTCAAATGCTTATCTGTAGTCAAATATTATACTTTAATGATTTAACAAAGATGCTAATGGCCATAATATATATGAGAGTTTACTTGTGAATAGAATAAAGTAGAACGGCTGTCACGGTGGTGGGTATTAAATTGTAGGTGTACTCGTGTATGCATGCATTCGATATCTGAGCATGATCCTTGAAATAGGTACTAGTTTTTCGTTTAGAAGAATAATACCAAGAGCACGAAAATGCGGCTGTTTAATAATTTTAATATATATAAAATATTTAAGACCATTTTTTCCCGAGTCCTTCACATTCAATTGCTCCTGACTATTATTTGTAGTAGTTGGATAGTGAGTGGATCTGAGTTGATTTAAGTGTATCTTGCTCTGATTAAAGTTTCAAGGGAGAAGGAAAGATAGATACGTGTCGGGAACAAGTCGGGTAAAACAGATAGCAAGCACGTTCGTTACTAGGTCAAGTCACTAATGTACATAAGAGCATTAAGAAATCTGCAAACTGGATTATAGGACTGTATGAAAGCAGAAGTCTCCCCAGTTAACCCAAAAACGATATTCTCAACGAGATTGTTCTTGATTTCGGCGTATTTTGTATTTCTTTCCTTGTTCACCTACAAGTCTGGCACGATCCTTCACAGCAGAGTAAATCAATGCCGACGCTTCTCTTTTATCTAAATCTTTGCAGTTCATCCGCCGTGTTTTTCCTACATCTTACTCTGATGTTACCGTAAAACTTTGCTGTTGGTGAGATGCTTCTCCCTAACCCTACGAAAATGTTTGGGTTAGCACACTCGGCAAACTTGGTTGACTTTGACTTCAGAAAGTTGGCTTGTGTCAAACCAGGAATCAAATGTCTTAATCTACTTAACCTAACATCCATTCCGCCTTTTATGTTACAAATGCAACAAAGGCAAAAGGTAAATTTTCAGCGTCATTATTCTTTATCAAAAACGCTCTGGCATGACACTGGCCCTGCTTCTCCGACAAAAAAAACTTTAGCAAGCACTGCCAGTTGAACTAATCTAGCGTCTTAAGTCAAAAATCAAGAACTTCAATGAGACAATTTTGCCTTGCTTGAATGTCCCATCTCTCATCATCTAATTTACTACAATATCTTTTACAACAATTTTATTAATCAAAAATTGGCATTCTTCCTTCGCAACACCTTTCTAGTTATTTTAAAAGCAAAGCGACAGCTAAATTATATCTCCCACCTTTCTTTCATTGAATTAGCAGTTTGCTGACAAGATTTAAGCAGCAATTATATCTTATTAGTTAGCTAAATATATTAAATAACTGGCAGAGATAATGTGTCTCTAATCAGCGAAGATACAATTCTAGATAGGACAACTAACACCATGCCATGCCAGTACCAAACTGTTACTATGGTTATGACTTGTGGAATTTGGGGACAGTTACCACAATCTTCACGCGATAATAATAAATCAAAATTTTCTGTTTACTTTCCTGTAATTTTTGCTGGATTGTCACCGTTATTTTTAGCTTTAGACATTCTAAATACAAATAAATCAACTATCTATTCTCACACGGTTTAAAAACATTTAAACCCTAATGAATTTTATTTATGTTTTATAAATAATATCGTATGCCAATTGTATGCGAAAGTGATCCAAAGAACCGAATTACATTGAAATAAATCACCTTAAAATAAATTTACAGCTGCAAATTCATTATTTACTCACATTGTTATTACTTGAAAATTTTATTGCATCTTATAATCGTCGCTTACATACCTTCCCTCTACAGTTCAAGTAATGACTCATTTTCATCCACTATTTATTCGAGACCTCTTGGAACAGTTGAAGTGAATAAAGGGAAAATGTCGAAACGAAGTATAATACATGTTCTCAGATTGTATTCATCTGTTTTTGAAACCAAGAAAATTATTAATATCTCACATGAAATATGCTGTTTGTAAAAAATCCTCGGCATGGAAAAGTATAGTGTGCACAAAGAATTACAAGGTGCCTGACTAATGGCACACAAGACTACGAAATGAAAATTGTTCCCCATCCGTCTATCTCTGAGTTAGGGAATGAAAAGGTTCAATGATAGTAGGAGCAAGAAAGTACCGCAACATAAAATAAAAAGCAATTGTGCATTAGTAGCACCCATTTCTATTTTGTTATATACTTTGTTAAATGCCTCATTACAGAAAACTGTGGCTTACTATATGTCACAGGATGAAACTAATAAAGCCTGGTTGATTTGAACTATTTTTGAAAGGCGTTAAAATTGAAACTTCATCTCCTATTTCGAACGCTTACAACAGTTTATTGAAAATACATTTACAATACGATATGTGATATATTTTACATTATCTTAAAAATAGACTCCAGATTATTTTATTATGTGGATTAATAGATCTGATTGTGTTTGTCATGAGTTCATAAAGCAGAACATTTACTGTTGATGGTTTAATAGTAAATAGGCCGTTCCTTGACCTAATGAACCGAAATATCTTTACGTTTCTGTTATATTTCATTTCTTAGTAATATTTAGCAATTTTGTTTTGATCTAATCATGATTCCGCCACTAATTTACGATATTCACAGGATACAAGTATGCCTGAACAGGTTCTCATATGTTACAACTAATTCTAGTTTTAGCATTTACACAAAGTTTCATTCGCGAGGTACAGATATTGATATCTGCCAATTTGGCATCGATCTAGAAATCCTAATGCTTACACAAATTAAGGAGCACTTACAGTTCTGTGAATGAACATTGAAACAGTTAGGCTCTATTATGAGCACTAGCTATCAGTCGTGCAAAGGAATTGACAGATTTTACTATTCTCTTATTAGATTATTAAGAGCAAATGCTCTGGGAAATATGAGCGCCTGGAGCAGTCGACACAAACATTTATTCTAAAAACTCCAGTGGGATGTAAGAGTAAAAATAATGGACTTTTCGTGTCCACATATAACAGCCATGTGTAAAGATTACTAACCCTAATAATTAAAGTACGTGTATTGGCGAATCAAGCCTTTCTTTTGTTTTATTTCAAGATAACAAGTATTAAAATTATAGTTAGAGCGCTTAGTGACAGTCCTACAAAAAGGGTAACCCTAATTCATTTATTCTACCCTTGCGCTCATTTACATAAAAACAAATAATAATAGACAAAACAATGCAAGAAATAAAGGTCAGTTTAGTCAAGTGATTCATGAGTGACGTAGTGAGCTTATTTGTTACGGCGGAATAGTCATAACTAATGGCATGGTGTGATAATCACGTCCCATAAATTAGCATTCTTAGCTCTACAATGGACACCTTGATAGGAACTGTACATTACCCTTTTTGCAAGTCTATTAATTGTTAAATCTATAGCATCAAGGTATCAAATGTCAGTCTCCATTATATTAGTACTTGATGGTTAATAAACCCCGTTAGAGGGAATAGGAAAGAAGTGGCGGTTAGTTCAAATTTCGTTCGTTCTTGCTCGTGGTCTTAGGTATTGTTCTTTTCCATCCCCAGGAGCAATCCTATTTTCTAATGGGAATGTCCCATATACCCCTAGAACATATCCTGAAAGTTTAACGTCAGCATCTTAATCCATGTTTGAGTTATATTGTAATCGGACATACGGACGTACGGACAGACAGTCTGAAGGATGTTATAAAGAAGTGAGGCCACTTCTTAATAATCTTAAGCTTTATAGGAAAGTTGACCCTTCTTTTTGTGCTAACACTGTTATCCTTTCAGTATTGTGTACGCACTCTCTATAATATCAATAAACATCGTTTTATTTTAATTTACATTAATAAGATAACCCGACGCAATATATGGTATTAAAATATTGCTTTGATAAAGATAAAAAGAATTTGCTCTTAGGGATTCATGAAAAAATGCTCTACTGGATAATTATAATTTTGTAGTCAACAATTATTTCCATGACGTAAAAAGGCAACGGGTTATTAGATTGCTTTCTATTTACTATAAATTAAATAGCCATAGACATAAAAACTGTTGGAAATCTCAATTTGCATATTTTTAATACCGTATGTTACGCACGAAGTAATTTATTGGTATATAGCACTTAAATGTTTACATTGAAGCATAGGATACTTTTGGGTACATGTAACTGAATGCAGATAGAATAAAAAACTATATAATCATTTATATTAATACGGAATTATTCTATCAAATCTGGATTAGTTTCTTCAGTAATATTACGTGTCAATTTGCATTCTATTGAGCTGGGTGTACCAAATACTCAGCGGATATTGTCTGCAGTTTTGAATAATACAGGAGTTAAATGAATTGAATTTAATGTAACCAGAACCACGAAAAGCAACACTCCTTACCACCTTACAGACCCGTTTAATTGTGGAAACTGCGATATACAGAGGGCTTTTGTTATATAAGAGGAAACTGATAAACCAAGAAAAATCAGGCAATTGTGCTACAAATAATGAGACTACAGACAGTTGCGCTGAGATTAGATTCCGTTTATATGATGAATACTCTTTGGTTGAAACGTCCATTTCCAACAACACGAGCAGCTATTCGCATTTAGTGGAGCAAGCTAACTATAAAATCGGCAATTCCTGCAATTTATGTTCGATCCTACCGTTTGCATTACCAATATCTTCGAATAAGGACCTTACTGGTTTATTATTACATAACTTTACTATTAGGGCAATAGCAGGAGGCTTACAGATTTCCTTACAAGACGCCTAAGGAAGACTTTAGCAGGAAATCTACTTACTGTCTAATCGACTGTATATTTGCAGAATAAGAAACTACAGAACTGAAATTCCATACCGTTAGCGAATCTACGCGTGTAGTAATTGAGTTCAGCTAATTTTCATCATTACATAGCATCTAACATTTGGATGAGGAAGACATAAAATGATTTATAACACATGTATATTGAATCAGATTCAAAGGAAATCACATTAGTATTTAAAATGACTCTTTCAAAAATTCTCAAGGTATACCCAGATTGTAGGCGGCAAACGTTAGTCTCACCCGTTACACTTTTGTAGAACTATTAATACATTCCTAACGCATTTTATATCTGAATAATTTTACTTGTCTTTACTTCGGTAAGAATTATGACGGCCACGGATCTATTTGTAACAACAGCCAATGATAATACAAAGAATATACTATGAAAAAATTAGAGTGGTGAATCTTCACTAAATTGCATACTTTTTCATCCCGCATAAATCCTATTTCCTTTAATAACAAAAAGCTATTTCCAATTGTTGCAATTTGTAGCACTTCTATATTTTCTGTAGAAGCTCTAGTACGATTTGAAAGTTTTCTGTGTATTTCCCTTGGATATTCGCATGTTTTAAATAAGTTGTCGATGTACCAAACTTGTACGTCAATGTGACGTTCCTATTGCGGAAGAAACGCGTACATGTCTTGTCCTCAGTCCATTTTTTTGTAAGTTTGTTTTAGGGAAATGATAGGTACAGATGAACATGTAGTCCCTAATAAATAAAATCAGGTATTGTTGTAGGACTCCACCTTGTCTGATAATGGCAAAAATGAAGAGAGCATTACATCAGTAAAGATAACATAAAACAATGACAATTAGAATAAACTAAAATTATTATCGCTACACCTAATCTCTAATCCTAACCCCCATCTCATTGTCATAGTACACCTTCGCCATTGTCACTAACAATATCACTGTCGACTATACTATAACACATGCTATCATTTACAGAACAAAAATGAGGATTCTATTACACCGTATGAAATATATAAAATTATTACTGACATAACAAGTGTTTCCTATTAATTACAGTCTAACGTAGTTGCGAAATTTATGCATAATATAGGTATCTCTGTGCAATAACACGGCCTTGCATTTGCTATCCACCTGAATTAATTACTTTTCAGCCAACGCGGTCTATGGATATATGTGAAGAAACGTGGACACTCTTGCAGTTGGATCAAATAGGCAAAATAGGGCGTTTATCGTCTATCTATTAGCTAATAAGAGATGAAAGGAGCATTCGGTCACTTAAATTCAAGGCACCATCTATAACCTCAGATTTGGATTCTAAGTCCTAATTAAACTACATTTTACATCAATTATCTTTCCTTTAAGCCTTCTTCAATACAATCAAATAAACCTGGCTCTTGACTAACGTGAGCCGTTACTTGGTGATTATAGCAAGAATAATGTATGACTTAAGTAAATTGTTCGTAAATTGGAGTACCATTAAGTCAAACCATCTTATCGATCATTTTACCCAAATTTATCTAATTATTACCATTTTTTCTACGTTTTTCGGAGTAGTCAACTGTGTACATAAGGCACGGATACTATATGCATAATAGGAATCTTTTGCAACAAATTGGAACTAGACAATTAATGGGTACACATATGAAAACGATAAAAATCATATACACGTAGTTTTTCAGTTAATCTAATCAAAATACTGTAGAAGATTATCTTCAGCTAAAAACCTGTTTGAATCATAAGACTTCTATTACCTACAGCAAGAAAAATTCGCATATAACGCAATCTACTAGTAAGATACCTTCCAATGCACACTGAAACACAATGAGACTTATTTTCCAATTATTATAGTTATTTAAGACAGACCCTAAATAAATCGTAGGTCACCCGATAGACCTCATAAAACATCTTAGTCATCGCTAGACACAACATTGAGTAACATGTATAAACACATGCAATAAATTAAACAAGCAAGTGATTATGATTTAACCCTTTGTAAATTTAACCGCAAATGTCCAAAGTTATAGATTATCAAATAATGCCGTTGGAGGGTCTTAGTGAAAACGTTTGCCCAGTATACCAAGGGTTGAGAGATTTATTATACCTCTCAACGTTGACAATAGACTGCATTAAAGATATGAATACAATTTTACAAAACCCATTATACTTCAGTCCGAATACGCTGTGAGTACACCTCTTCCTTCATTCATTCCTAGTCATTAGCTCTTAACAATAAATATGTATGATTAAACTAAACGTGTCTGATAAGTAATTTATATAATCCTTCTTGTATAATAACATTAATAATAAGTAGGTGTCATTAAACTAAATGTGTCTGATAAGTAATTTAAATAATCCTCCTTAGATAATAATATTAACAATAAGTAGGTATGATTAAACTAAATGTGTCTGATAAGTAATTTAAATAATCCTCATTAGATAATAATATTAACAATAAATATGTATGATTAAACTAAACGTGTCTGATAAGTAATTTAAATAATCCTCCTTGTATAAAGACATTAACAATGAGTAGGTGTCATTAAACTAGTGTGTTTGATAAGTAACTTAAAAAATAATATTTCCATTATTAGAAATTAAGTAAAATAATAACATTATCAATAAGCATGCATGGTTCAAATTAGTGTATTAGAGAAGTAAATTAAATAATAATACTAATCATAATATTATTAGAAACTTTGATTAGAAGTAACGCATGATATGGATGGCTAATTGTAAACTTCAATTTTCTTCACCAAAGGAGGGACGATTGTGACGGAGTCACATTTTAATTAACATCATATAATCAGAATAATGACTAGTCACACTCTTATTTATATAGATATAGAAAAACATCATATTACTACGTCTCTTTAATGGTAAGAAGAAATAACCAAGTCTGGATTATAACCAACACAATTGTATATCAGACAGCATGCTCATCCTTATAGTATTATATAAGGTCTAACCTTATAAGTATAATTTGTAACGTAGTATAGTAAATTAAGCCACTCTTCAGACGTCTAGCCAAAGAGGCTAGCCGACATGAAAGGACACGAAGAGAGATGAGTTCTTCGTTCTGTCTGCAAGTGTCTGATTGTATAGTGCCCGACAAGTGAATAAGTGTAGCAAATACTCCGTCTATGGAGAATTGCTTATTATTATACACTCATCCGGCGGGACACGGAGTCTCGAAGATCAACCCTAGACACCATCTCGCACATACCTACCTATTGATATAAAAAGACATGTAATACATTGTAGTCGGAGAGAATTACCTTGGAGCTAAACCCTGTAACATCTTTTGTTGCGCTAATAAAATGTTTTGTTAGAAAAAGTAATACTAATATTCACCTCTCACTGTTCTTGCAAGCCATCCCTCCTATTTCCTTCTGGAAATAGAAGAATTAAAGTATAGCATAACAAACAGCAAAGAAAACACTTTAATTGCAATCGGACTACCAAAACGTAAAGTAAGTAAAAATATTTGGTTAAATTTTTTGTATTACATTACAATACCATACTATCCATTACAATTTTAAGCAATATATAAAAATGAAATAATATATATTTACCAGAACACTTGTTGAAGATGCAAGCTCTTTGCATTCCTTACAAACTATCTTAAAATGGTGTTTTCAAATCGCCAATGCAATGGAGCATCTTGGAAAGAAAAATGTGAACATACATAAATGAAAGTATAATCAAACTATACATTTCATTTAAAACTAGCTAAATAAAATAAAATGTCTGTTGATGCAGATCATTCACTCAGATCTGGCTACGAGAAACATCTTGTTAACAGATAAAATGGATGCAAAGGTAACGGATTTTGGATTAAGTCGCCGTACGTACAGCGAGTACCACAAAAAGGGTCAGGATCCCTTACCTTGGCGATGGCTGGCACTAGAATCCCTGAAAACACT
>JAAAYG020088765.1:14950-31668 GCA_009936455.2 Tomocerus minor | reverse complement strand
ATTATTGCTCTATGTCGAGTTTGGAAAGGTTTGAGTTTCAGAAGCCATATGAAACCTAATTCGAAATTCAAAATTCTGGATATTTTGCTATTAAAGATTAAACCGTGCATTATGCAAAAAATATTTGTGTCTATACTACTAAAAATATATAAGTAATTATACTACACATTTTAAAACGCGGTCACTAAAATCTGGACGATGGAAAAGTCAGTCGACAGTTTTGAATTGCGTTCTGTCGTTTCCGTTAATTCCTCACTTAATGTCTTTAGGCTTAGGAATACCTGGTAGGAGTATAATGGAATAATCTTGACGAGACAATAAATGTGAGCTGAACTAACGAATGAAGATATTGGATTTGTAGTAAGCAGCAAGGACTTGTATGTATGAAGTCCCCTAGGCTGTCGGTTTTGGAATCTGTTTGGCTACTATTATATAGTGCGGCAGAATGTAGTATGGATTGGTTTCGATTGCAATTGGTCGTTGTATGTTGCTAATAGTAGTAGTTTGACTTTTGCTCTGCTGCTTGGGTTGAATGAAAGTATGCAGAGTTGTAAGAGCAAGGAGAAAAAAAAGGAAGGACGACAGTTGAGTTGGGTTGGGTATAGCAGTTGTGATTTCGAAAACACGAGTGAAAATATTGTACATACTTAGTACGTATTAGTGAGTGAGGGAGAAAGTCTGGGAGAGAAGAGAGAGATGCCGTCATGTACATACATACATACAAGTACATTATAGGGGCTCTATAATTATTATTATTTATATAGTTATATAGGGAACCACTATAGATATAAGAGCGTAGAATGAGTGCTCGTAGTCCTTCTAGCGCAATGGCATTGCAATTATAAGGAATGTGTATGTGTTTGTCTGATTGTTGAGTAGTGAGTCGTTGGATTGGGTAGTATATATAATGGTTGTGTGCTATGGTGCATTTAGGGTGCCAGGTCGCATCCTCTCTCGTGTGTTGTGTGAGTAGTCCTTCTAATAGGTGAATAGACAATGTACATATTCAGTTAGATATGTTCAAGCCATAAATATAGCGGTGGTTGTAGTTGGGTGGCAGGGCGCTGGATCTCCTCTTATGCCTTGACTAAAGGAATCGGACAATTGTCGGCACAAGAAATAAAAAGCAAAAAATGTCTGGAGATGGTCCAAAGAGGACTTTTATCTTCCTGAGTGTCCTATGCACATAGAGGGAGAGCTAGACGGGCAGGCCAAAACCAATACCTACTATTCCTACACGTTCTTTCCACTGGCAAGCTTAAGTTACACATTAGGCCCTTTGAATTCTTCTTCCTTCAGCACTACGGCTCCCACATACAACTCAACTGCTGTATTGTGTTATGATTGCTCTTCTCTCTCTCTCTCTCTCATCTACTCACGCCACGCCTATATATATACAAGTGTAGTTACAATTCAAGTATTTATATGGCAGGAGCAGAACTTACAGTAGACGTGCATTGTGAGTCAGAGTATTATATTGGGCCTTTACATGTGAGCCAAAGTACATACCTAAATATTAGATAAATAGAGGCTTATAGTTATTTCCACTCCTGTCAGTCCTATTCAGCAGATGCGATGGCTATAGAGAATTGTAGTGGTGCCTAAGTGTGTGCTATAGCAGTGAAAGTTTGAGATTGCTTTGAATGGAGTTGATAGGATGGGGATGTCTGCCTATACAGAAGTGCATACAATAGCGGATATAACTTCTATGTATATAGTGGCAGAGCAGTTGAATCCAGGGAAATGATAGTTGAGTCGACGAGTATTATTAGTCTCTCCGTTGTGTCGTGAGCATTGGAAGTGATGTGAGTAGAGCTGGAGTTATATCTGTGCCCATGCCAGAGAGAGAGAGAACGTTGCGTTTGCTTTCTCTTACTTTCCCCCTTTTCGACGACGACGACGCCAAAGACGAATCCTCGTAGACTGAACTATTTCCTTCGCGCGATTTAAAGGAGATCTGTCCTTTTAGCTCTTTTACATACATACACACAAGGCATATGAATCTTTCTCTCTCTGCCACTGACTTCGTGTCTCCTACATCCACTCTCGATACTTAATTCCACATCCAGCATTACCATCGTTATATGGGGCTATGCGCACTTTAGGACGGATGACTCAGGCCCTGTGCTATGTGCTGTACCGGATATGACACTATAGAGACAGATGCGAGGAGGACTAGTAGGGAGTGTGTAACAGTGCGAGTGTAACTGCTAGACGTTAGAACATTAGCTGGGATAGCGGAGAATGTGAGTGGAATGGATACACTCATCTCCAGCCACTGCAACTCTCCGCCTGCCCAAACGACCAGTACCGTCCACACCAAATCTATAGCAGTGTCATTCCTCAACGGAATCGAGCAGAGGAGCAGTGAATTGAGCTAAGCTCCAGTTAGTTTCTTTTCTATTCTTTTCAGCATAAGACAGAGGAAAGGGCTGTGTCTATCGTTGCTCTGCTGACTGACTGATTGTTCCTCACTCTCTCCCTCATCCCTACTTTCTCCTGCTTTCTCTCGTTCCCTTTCCCAGCACTCTGCTGTCCTCTCCCTATCTTTTCCTCCCTGACTCTTCTGTGCCATCTCATTCCCTCTCTTTATACTCCACTGCACTACAATATAGAGGGCTACGGGTGGTGAGACATCCCACTTACTGACTCAATGCTCTATCTCTATTTCCAATATAAATCCTCTCTCCTACACAATACATTTCCAACTCCCATCCCAACATTTCCCCAACAAATCCTTTTCGCCTCACCGCAAAATTTTTCAAATGCTAGCAAATGATATAATGACACCCGTAGTCTACTAACTGAGTAAATCTTTTCAAACCACATTTTCATTTTTGTTGTAGCCTATCTAATCTGGATTTATTTGACAGTTTCCAGTTTTAATAGTGAAAGTTTATAATTATTAAAAAAGTGCTCGTTTCCGATTTGGACAGTAGCGCCCAATTGTGTGTGCGTGTACCTCTTTCCTTTTATATGGAATAATGCATAGATATTGTAATATCATTTAAGGAATTGTAAAATTTCATTAAAATGGCAATGGATGTACAGACGAAAGTTGCTACCTTAACCATTTACCACTTCATTAAATCAGAGATAATAATTCATCAATTATCAATCATCAATCAATTCATTAAGACTCTTAACTGATGCTTAACAGGACAGTGACAAGACAAATAGCACAGTTCGCTTGCAACTTTCACATTCTTTATTTAGGATAAAGAGTTTTCTGAGAGCGGTGTTAACAGTAATGGAGAGGGGAAATGATGACTTTGGGAAATTAGTGTTGATTTAGAATTAAAAATTCTAAAGGATCTGGTTGCGGCACAGTTGCGTCCCAAACACGTTATTAGAAGGGCAAGTTTATTTGCTCTGAATGGTTTTGTCTGGTAAAGAGTCAGTCGGCGGGCACACGTCATTTTTGTAAGTTGGTTTTCTGTGCATTTCAGGTTGACTGTTTATCTGAGTCTCTGAGGAAATCGTTGGATAGTTAGAAAATGTAGAGGCTGATTAGAGAATCTTGGCACATATCTGTAGTTACTGTATAACTAGCGAGGTGATATTGTGACTCCTGCTGCAGGAGTATAAAATGGTTGGGAGGAATGAAAAAGCGGGAGATAGGGTGGGAGACGAGACGGGAGATAGATTGGAGCAAGGCAATATCTCTTACGCTATGTGTGTGCAATACTAATACTACTTATATGGACCAACTCACTCAGCAATGAAATGTTACATAATATGAGGTTGAAGAGACTGATGAGTTAAGTTGAAGCAGATGAAAAAGGAGAGAGATAGATTGAAGTACGGAATCCGTCGACGTCAGGCGTATTTCTCATTTACCGAGGGAGGGAAGAGGGTCAAGACACTTCCGTTGCTCCGCCTCCCCCCTCCGTTTTTCTTAGCTCAGGATTTATAGGATTTATTGGCGGAAGGAAGTGGTGAGGACAGTGTCCCGCTCCTCCGACAAATACGCCGCTGAGTGTAGGCACTCCGTTTTTTTTTGCAGCGACTGCACTCAACTGCACTGTGGCATGGCTGGATCGACAAGGGAGCCAGATACACAGTTCCTCGTTAACAGCACCAACTCAATTTTTCTCAGTTTTTTCCCCGGACACATGAAACGAGGTAAGGAAAATTTTCTCTGGAAAATCTAGGAGAATAGAGGAGTCATGATTTGGGAAGACTTAAGTTGGGTGCATGGCAGACGGAGGACTTTTCATCGTCAGCTATTCGCAGTTCTCGCCAGTAAAAAACCAACAATGCGTCCCAGTGGATAAAGCCGTGAATAAAGGAGGGAAGAGAATCAGAAATGTGAGAGAAGCTGTAACTCTGCAAAGTTTCCTCAACTAAAACTAAAATCCGAGACAAAGTCAAGCTGAAACCAGTAAAGTTTCCTTGAGGACAAAGTGTCCCATTTAAAAGCATACATTTCCGCTCCTCCTCCTAAGCTAATGATAAGTCCAAGTGGGAATTTACTCCAGCTCCGTTCAGATGTTTAGTATTACGGTATTATGAAGGGCTCCTCTTAGACACATCCGATGAAACACTGACACTCACTCTCCTTCTCCTCACCGTCTATGGCACTGCCCTGAAAACCTAACTAAGTAGGCATTGAATTGCATCACAGACTTTCCACTTGATTTTTCTCAGACATTCCGTTAATTCTCACTCACTTAGACGGCCCTCTTCAATCCCATAATCCCATCTTCTTTCTATAGCATTATAGACAAACCAAAGTTCATCGACACCACCACGGTGGACAACATTATGTTCCTTCCAGACAATCCAGAACCTGCCCTTTGAATAAAGCATTTTGAGTTGAACTGAATAAGAATTTATTTCATTGCATATTTGGGTCGTTTGACAATATTTTTTTTACTTTTACACAAATAAGTTGCTAATTTAAATACATACACATAATCTATTACAAGTGAATTAAAATTAAATTTAAAAATATAATATTAAATTAAAAATTAAATATCCGGCCCCTTGCCGGGCTCCCCAGCTAGGCTTAGCTGCTTATGACGAATACACAATCCCACACGAATACAAAACACAACACACAACCCATTTAGATTCAGTTACATTTTTCTGAAGAAACTCCACAGGAATAGATTTATTTTGACTACTACAAACGCGATCATTTCCTAGTTGCATGTAACTTTTGCATTTAGTCATCATTAGCACTATTGCGATCAATTCTAACAAGTCTGACTTATTGCTTGCTGATAAATAAAACCGATAATAATGTCAGAGTTGATTGTTATTTATGTGGTGCGCATTCTAAGGACGTGGTGTCAAATTTTTTCATTGAATGCTGCATAGGATTTTAGGAGTCCCTTTCCTCCTAAATATCTCTCAAAACTCTTGATGCTTAATGTCAGATTTATATGCGAAAATGGACATTAAACACCATGTTTTTGACTTTCTTTACTTTCTGGTAACAGTCTACGGTTAAATCCATCTTCTCGTCTGTCCAAAGTGTCCAATAGGCAGTATTGTTGAAATCGGATAATAAAGTAATAATTTAATAATGCGTAAAAAACAAACTACGAAGTTATGTTTTCGTAGTACACTACACAGCAGTTTTGATCAAACATTGAGAATATTTAGAATTCTGTCTCAGCAAATTATTTTCAGTTGAGACTGTTGACAAATGTGTAGGAAATGAAAGTTGGAGTGCTGAAAAGGTGTGGAGTTCTGAGGGAGGGGGAGAAAGTGTAGAGTGGGGGGGGGGGGGCGTGTGGCGGAAGAGACGTGATGTGCGGGATGGGATTGCAGGGCTAAGTAGGTGAGCTATGAGTATCGATGTACAGATGGTTACTTAGTCCGTTAGGCTGTTGGAGCCGTTAGTTCCTTGAGCTGATTTGAGAGAGTTTTGTCATCGTCTCTGTCCACGTACATCCTCGTTCTGAACTTAAGCCGGCTCAGTAGCAATTTAAACGACTTCCGTGGAGAGATAGCGTTGGAAATGAACTGACTATGCGCCCAGCTCCCTTTCACCGGACACAGCGGAGACTTCTCCCTTTGCCTCCAGCACTCTTTGCCCTCTCTGCTTTCCTCTCCTGTCCATTTGATATTTTGCAGTGGCCAAATGACCCTTGCTCATAAAATCCATCAGAATGATTACAGTGGGCAGATGAGGAGTGATTTCATCATCTATGCAATTAGAACGGAAAATTTAGCCGTAATCCTTCAACCTCCTCTCTTTTTCCACTTCATCCAGTCCATTTTTCATGCCAGTCTATTTAATTGATAGTTTCCTTTACTCCAACAAGACTTAGAGGTGTATGGACCTCCCAGAGTGAATTTTTTGATGGGCGTAGATGCTAGTAAAGTATTTTATTGGGAATAAGGCTAACAACCTGGAAGAACTAACTACTGAAACTTTAGTACAAACACAGTCGTCCATGGTCCATATTGTATTTCGTCGAGACTTAAGAGTGTTGTTGGAGTACGTGAGATGGATGAGTGGGGGCGAAGGGCTTCAGCTCTTGCAAATGCATTATGCATCCAAGTCTGAGCATTAAATTCGCTATCAGTGCTGCCTCGTGTGTAGCAGTCCGTGTGGTGTGAGGCAGAACGGTAACTATCTAGCCACCCACCACCTACCTACACATCCCACAAGTTCATTCCGTACATTCTCTTCCTCTCCGTCCTCCACTTTCCACGTCGGGACGGAGAAAGCATTCGTAGTTGCACAACGACCATTAATTTTTTTATAACAGCGTTCCTCGGGGAATGGCGATATTTGTATTTGTTTCCTCACCTCCCATACACAACCATCTATTATGTGCTGAACTCAGCTAGAGTCAGTCCCGCTCCCGACTCTAATAATAACGAGAGAGTGGAGAATCCCATGTCGACTATACACACCGCGCCGCTCTATCTGGCCAGGAAAGAAATGTAGCCATAGCCTCTGCCTTCCCAGGAGTTTCTCATTCTGACTTGGCTGTGAGGTCGACGAGGAAAGAGAAGGTCGAGTTCACAGAGCAGCCTCTCTAATCTAACCTCTGCAAAATCAAATACTCCTTTTGACGCGACGCACAGCAATTCCACTGGAATTGACTCAACAGCTTCATTTTGATAACATTGAGAGCCTCATGCTTGACTAGACCGACATAAAGAACTAATTTAATGAAGGTGAACAAGACTGGAAGGGATAGACAGCTGCAACTCTCGCCGCCAATTTTAGCAATACACCCAACTTCAATTCCTCTCGGACCATCAACCCGGGACCCGTACGTCACCGTCCCATTCCCACCAATTCTCACCGCCCTTTTTCTTAACGCCGGGCCTGCAGTACTGCCAGAAATTCCTGTCATGACCATATCCAAACCCTAATAATTCAAAACGCAAATGGCAAAGGTCCTTTTTATTTCAAAATATTTTCGAGACTGTGCTTATCCGTTTGCAAACCAAACAAAGCTCTGTTGTCAAACCACAGAGCTTTCTTTAGTTACTGTTATTGATTTAATATTGTGTGACAGTTGTGACACAACAGCAGGAACTGCAAACAGTAAGCTACTGAAAAGAGGCTTTTCATTGTAGTATATTTCCTGTAGATTGCCGATTGGTTGATAGGTAGCATTTTAATTGGGATATATTTTATAGTAGTTAGTATGTATGCAGCTTTTAGGGGTAACGCTATTACAAAGCATAGAAGTAGATCTCAGTTACAGATAGTAGTGGCAGTAAGGCAAAAGGACAGGATAGAAGAATCTATTGTAACTGAATATTAGTAAGTAAATATTAGAGGTGTGCAAACAGTTCTGTCGCTACAACTCATGCAGTTTCCTCCATTTTTGTAATAAAAGAGCTGAGTATGTAACAATTCTCCTCCGTTCTGTTCAAACGGAAGTGAAAGATAAAGAAAGGGACGAGGAGAAACAGAGAAAGCGTCCAAGGGTAGAGTTCCTTGTATGTAGATAGTGGATGAGCAGACAGATGCTAGAGAAGTAAATCGAGTAGTGACCGTTAGGTGAATAAATCTCAACGGAAGAGAACTAAGTCGACTCGAATGTTTCATTCACTCACTCTTGCAGCCACTATGCACTACGACCCATTCTCCTGCGTCCTACACGATGATTGTTTTAATCCTACCCGTAGCATCTCCATCATGACAATGAGATTTAACCCTATCCAACCTAAAGTACAAACAAAATGTTCTTGTGCCAAATCAACCTCATTTCACACTACTTTCTCTTAATTATGTTTCGTTAAAACGAAAGTAAGGGGAAAATTTCGTATGGTTGAAAAGAATGTTCATTGTCTTCAGCATTAAAATTATGTAGTTTTCAGGAGCGAAGAGTATTTTCTGTAGGTGTACGTTTACTAAAATTGACTGCCTTGGGTTGATAAGAGAAATCTCATTTGCAAGGTGAAATTATTTAATTTGTAAACAATAACAGCTAATTAGATGTAGCAATATAAAACACATCCCCGTAAACTACGTGCTACAAGCCGGATAATGATAAGCACAGAAAAAAATAATTCCTCTGTAACCGAATGTTTTGTTTCGATTAAGTGCAATTAGTCGGTTTCTGAATGTACCCCAAAAAGAATAACACCGATATGTATTCTAGATGTCTATAATACCTTTGTGTGCTATTAGCTAATTTTGGCGTAATTCAGAAACTCGTTAATTTCTATTTTGGGGAAACGCTATTTGTACACGAGTGAGTCATAGGAGTAGGAAAGAAAGAGAGAAAGGAGAGTATGAAACAGGTGAAAGCGTGCTATGGTATTAGTTATCCAGAGCGGCTGTTAGATTTAGATATGTGTCTGCCTAATGTCTTTGGAAAAAGAAAAATGATTCAAGAGTATATAGGACTGAGAAGGGAGCGGATTTATGTTTCTAGTGAACAGGCAGGGAGTTAGAGCTTTCCTCCTTGCTGCTGCGTTATTCCAACCAAGGAACCTGGACCTGTATCCACAATCCACACTACACTCTTTTCTCTCACTCCCCACGTACACTTATTTCTTGGGCGCATTTTCCCGTGGACCACCAACCCAGACTGAGAGACTGACCCTCACCACCCGCACCCGACCCTTCTCTGTTACTTATCAGTTCTCTGAGCCACTTTGCCATTTTTCATATTTGTGTGTACTCTTTTTCGTAGCACTAATCCTTCGGCATATAAATATCTGTAGTTATTTGCGTGGAAAAGCCAGATTTGACTTGGTTTTCGACCAGAAATATTCAAACGGCCCGTTTCGCGTGCCGTAGGAGAAGCATTTGAATTCACTTCAGCGTTAATAGTTGGGAGAATAACTGGGAGTCTCTCTTGATCTGCCCAATAGCGCTGCGTCGTGATCCACTGACGGAATAGTGCAATTTGGAGCGGGGAGGAGCCAGGTAGGCCACGTGGGGAGTGAGGTGTGGGATTCCCTGTGTAAAAACCCTTAATGCACTGAGACTGAGGTAAGAGTTCCTGTTGTTGCTGGGTTTCCGACAATATAATTGCCCTTATGACCATCTACATTGCTTTGAGGTAGAAGTCCGTCCGTGGTGGGTGGGTGGCTCAGCTGCACTGAGTTTATTGTAAGAAGGTGTAACGCAATGTGTTAACATTTATGTAAGTGCGGCCTGTTTCCTTGTTTATCTCGCCTTAGCGCATGGGTTTAAATGGCAGAGAGAGTGAGAGTGAAGTCGCTTCCATCTCAGAGCACTGCTGACATTTAATTATTTCCAAACTATTAATCATCTGCCTATACAATGCGATATGACGATATGAGAGCATCCATCAAAATCAAAGCTTTTATGTTCAACTCTGCACCAAAATCCACTCTTCCTACAGCGATCTCTGCACCAAGTATATATATCATCTGCTGCTGTAATAATAATATTATATATAGAAATAAGTCCGTTCAAAGGGGGGAGGATTGAGGTAGAAGGTGTGCACCCCCTAAAGGGGAAATGAAAGATATTCGTTTAAAATGGTTTATTAGTAATAGTAGTTAGTAATATGCCAAATTAGCAATTATCATTTTTGACAACAGCGATGGCTAAAATTATATTTCGAGGAACATCTGTACTCCACTTGATCCTATGCCTCACTTAATTATTTTAAACGATGGACCGCTTAATAGTCACAAAGTGGGCTAATTTCTATTGGCCATTTAAGCAAAGAGCACATAAAATTAGACCTTTGAAATTTTTACCAGTCAAAGATTAACTTTCTAGGAAGGTTGGAAGAAGTTATTAGCTTTGTGTTTTTAGCCATTTCGAAATTACATGATTATTAAGTTATATCATTATTCCTTCATTGTTTTATTTCGCAGTTTTCACGTTCCATATTTACTTATTGGTAAAACGTCGTCAATACTAAGGCTTGGAATTGTTTATAATATCGTTATATCATTGGTCACAATTATTAGACTTGTTCCTCTTATATTTTTTTTTAGGAGTGATT
Organism: Tomocerus minor; assembly: GCA_009936455.2. Lineage (NCBI taxonomy): Eukaryota > Metazoa > Arthropoda > Collembola > Entomobryomorpha > Tomoceridae > Tomocerus > Tomocerus minor. The sequence continues at coordinate 21,253 of JAAAYG020088765.1, read as the reverse complement.
GTTAGGATAGTACGAAATACTCAGAATTACATTCTCTCACGCACAGTATCAATCCGTAGCGAACAAATTAACTATTTCCAAGATAAAACAGTTTTGAGTTTCTGGGAGGCTAAGCCCATTCAGTATTTGCTGACGAGTTGAGTTTTCCCCAGTGTAAATGTGCAGTCAAGTCAGGCTGCTTTCTCATGAAATTATTTAATATGCCCGCAGCTGAAGTGTAGGAGACGAAGCTGAACTCAGTCGTAAATATGATAGGAATAGTCGAATTGCAAAATGTAGCCTAAACTTTGGAATAACGTACAAAGGTATTATAGGCTTACGGAATACCTATCTATGTTATTTTACTTTTCGGGGTGCATTTTGCAGGTTGTCTATGGAAGAAGAGGTCCAAGTTCTGTCGAGCGTCATACCTGCCAGTAGATTTTCAAAGAGGAAGGAGAGAAACTACGTCCTTGGGTTGACTATCTTGCATAATGTAGAGTATCGTCATTGTTTGATAATTTCATTTATAGAAAGGAGTTAATGCAGGGAGACTAAGAATTCCTCTGCTGCTGCCACCACTATCACATAAATAGTATTGTTCCGTCTACCTTTGTACAGCGATCTGTTCTGGGAACCGCTATTAATTGGGTACTACTTGGTCTCTCCATGTCTCTGTGTACGTTTATAGGAAAGTTGTGTAGGTAATTTGTAGTTAGCTAATAGTTGATTTGCATGTGAAGCGCTGCAGGTAGGTACATAGTTAGGATTGCACTTGTGAATTGTGTCTTGTCTTGTCGTGCCATGTCAAGATTAATCTAACCGACGGAGAAAGTTTGAATCTGGAAATTCTGTTAAATTAGCTTTCTCCCTTCTCTTATTCTCTGAGAGAGAGAGTCGTGTAAGTAGCTATGTCTGTGTAGCAGTGCTACTCACCGTCAAGAGAGGACGAAGGCAAAGATCTCTCTCTAGTTCTTGTACTCGGTTGATGCTGATGTGGTGACCAATGTCGTTCACGCTGCTGGAAGGTATTATAGGTACAAATAACGACTGGAACGGGGAACGTCCTGACTATTTAGTGCGCATTTCTAAAGTGTGGCAAACTTTCTTTTTTCCTAAAGAAATGTGACCCGGGGTTTAAACCAAGATAACATGGCATCGTTTAACGTGCACACTTGCACTGTTGTAAATTTATCTGCAATATTTTCTTGGTCATTCCCGTTTCTGTGTCCAATTGCAAGAGGCTTAGATGGGGTAACCTTCCTTCGACGCCTACCTGTGTCATCCCTCCACTTAGAGCTACGATAATGTTAAAGACTGCAACATCTGTGCATAAACCTAAGCACAAGTACTACAAGGGACTCGTAAAAATCCAAACTTTCTCAACTCATTATTCTAAGAGATAAAAGTTCAGTTAGACATTAGCATAACTACCTCATTTAAATCAGGATCTACTGTACCAAAGAGAAAAGTTTCAGAGGAGGCGTACTTACAGTGCACCAAAAATTAAACCTCAAATCTACTGCTGATACAGAACTCGTGTCTTCACCCATAAAATCCGCATACATAGTGCACGTTATATCTGTTAACGTTTTGCACATCCACATTTATAATACAATGTTATTTGTAAGTACCCTTTTTAGTTTATGGAATCACACATTCTGTCCCTACGTACGTACGTCCGTCCGTAAATAAATAAATGGCTAATAATTGATGATAGTAATTGACGAATTTTTATATGATGATATAAATATAAAGGGAAAACATTCAATATGTTTCCTTCAACTGGAAAATATTTTGTTATGTGCCATAAAATATTCTTCCATTAAATCGAAAATACTATGATACTATAAAATATTTAATACTACTTCCATTATTTATACGTTTTTACTACACGTAGCAATTGCGGTTTCCTTTTTGAATATTGTTTTGGTGATTTATATACTTGATAAACAATGAGTTGATTTTCGGTAAAGCTGTGTCTTATATGTAAAGCTCGCCCTAGTGGACCTTGTGTCCACTAGGGCGAGCTTTCTGTTACGACTTGCCGTTGTTTTAATATCATTGTATGTAATCGTAAGTGAAAGGTTCTCTAATTTTAAGACCGCTCTTACCGCTAGACCGCTGACAGATTTTTAAAAATACGGAAAAAGTTTATCCTTATCTTGTAAAAAAAAACTTGCTACAACTTACAACACAATTTACTGGGATATAATTCAATCATTTACAATTGATATAATTTTAGTTGAAGTGTAAAGGATATTTTGAGTTGTGGCTATTTCGAGGTCAAGCTCCTATAATCCTGTACACCAATAATAGAGGCCAACAAATATTTGAAATGAGATTAGCTGTAACTGATACTTTAGAAAATAAAATTGAGAGGAGGGAAGTTAAATGAAGAATGGTTTTGCTTGTATGAACTGTACAGAATATTTTCTGTCGGTGATTCACGCCATATCATCATCAGTCGTTAATACTGCAACGATTAGTATTGATTCAAAATATAAGACGCCTTACTCTTTCGTGTGCTAATTAAATCATGAGTTTCACTTTGTCCCAAATGAAAGCGAGTCAACTTTCGTCTGAAAACAGAGAGAGCACATTGAAATTAAATGAAAATTGTCACACAGCAGCGGCAGCTCTTCAACACTCTCGCGAATATATTGTCTCTGTATGGTGTATGGATTCCCGACGGCCATTTAACTATTTCTATCTTTGTATACGTATCTACTATTGTGTTCATTCTTCCCAACACAACTTCTCATGCTCTGAATAGTTGTAGTATATCCATGGATTCTCAAAGGACGATATTGGACTATTTACAAGGTGGCTGCTTCCCTCGGCTCTCTGGTCCTATGCAGTGCTAAACCAACGTAATTAGTTGACTTGGGTAGAGTAATGTTGGAAGGTAGTGAAACTCTAATGTATTTCTGGGAGATAAAGTGCTGAGTGAAAAAGATGGTGAAGGGAGCAATTGATCTGCCAATACAGGCTTACACCTTCCAGTAGGAGAGAGTGATATTATTATTATTATAGTGGGAAGAGTATGGCTGTATATATGGATGGATGGTGGGAGGAGGCTGATTGTTATGTGTGTACGGGTATTACGTGATATTTGAGGAAGAGGGGAGGATTGTTAAGTGGGTGTGGTGTCGTAATCTGAGAGAGATCTTTTCTCAGGGAAAACGGAATAGTTGAAGAGTTTAATTTATCAGATAGTTGTATTTGGAGGTATAAAGATTGCTGTGCTGGAATTGGATTTTCTTTGAGAGGGACTCAAGACGGTTCAGTTTTTTCCACTCGAGACTTTCACTCAAGATCAAGAAGAGAGTCTTGAAGCAGGATTACGGAGTAAACCTTGTAGCTACAAATATAATTCCATCCACCCAGCGACTTCTATAATAATATTATATTGCATGATTGGATGTAATGTAAAGCTAAATGCATTCGCCCTGTGCGTCTCTTGTCCCTATGGCCATGGATAGATATAGTGATAATAGCAAAAGCTTATAATATTTTCTACCGGGCGGGTAACCCCGAAATCCTTGTCTGTTCCCGCTATCTACTAGCCACATCACATCTCAAACTCTTTCATTTCTTCGCTAAACACTTTTCATAAATAACTAAAATGGATTCACAGTTTAATTAAAACAGCCGTTCTTTCTCTGCACTACCTGTCTGTCGTTGGCTTTACAACAAGCCGTATGAGGACCATCATTGCCATTTCTGTAGTGTAAAAAGCTGTGTCTATACAGAGTGAGGAGTGTGTGAGTTGAGTGAGAAATGTGGAGAGCGGGTAATAGGGCAGCCGATAGTACAGATTTACAGATGGATTAGATGTAGAGGCAGTTGTCAAATCAAGTCAATTTGTTTGTTTATGGTATAGCAGTGGTCTCTCGACGCAAAAATTATATCAGTGAATGTTGCGCTATAGCTCCTGTTTTAAAAGAATGAGAAATCTTGATGTTTTTGCAGAGTGCAATCAAAGAAGGGAAACTCCTCCCGCTCCCTTTCCGTTACTTCCCGACTCTTCCATTTATTTTTGACCATTTCAAGCCCAGATGTTTCCCTGTGATTTATGAAACGGAACAAAGTGGCACTGCAGGCGAAAAAATTGTGCGAATATGGCCACTCGTACTAACGTGCATTCTTCTGACACGGCCTTTTTCAATCATCATCATCATTAACACATTATCCTTCGTCAGATCGCCTCTCCATAATGATTTCTCTTCGTTTCCCACATCACCCATCCCAACCATCTCCAGTAATTTCATATGTGAGGTTACATATACATATTATATATATATATATATATATATAATATGACAAACTAGACGCTGTACTTGTGACAAGTCTTCAGTCTGTTCAGTATTGTAGACTGTAGAGTTCTCAAGAACTGATTCCTTCCTTTTTACAACGTGACAAATATCTTCTTCTGGCACTTTTCATTCTCACATCAATTATTACTATTGGCGATCATCAAACAGAATTTCCAATGATAAATCTGCAGTGGATACTCATCGGGATTTTACCTTTCTCTCCTCCCTGTCGCGTTAATCAAAGGGTGAAGTGAAAAGAGGCGTCGCTATCGTTTGTTGTCACTAGACATATCTCCCGGAATTTACAAAGGTATAAATTATGAAGAAAAAGACAGATAGATAAAATTTAAGCACCGTTCGGGATCACATGGACCCAAGGCAGATAAGATCTCTTAATTTCCTGCCAAATATCTGTAGTCGGCGAAATCTGAAATGATTTCATGAGAATCATTAGTCATTAGCCCAGTTCTCGGGGCATGCTATTAACCTTATAAATATGTTTTTGGCGTCCTATCCGGCCATGAATTTTCTTTTGAGTCACCCTGTTTATTCTCGGCATGTAACACAAAATGCTTCTACTTTCCTTCTCTGCATCCGAAGGAGAAGAGTGATGAGAGGGCCTTGGAAGGATCACATTACTAAACGATACTTTGGTAAGCATTCTTCCTTTCAATGAGAATCGATAAACCTCAATTGGAGTGAGAGTCTAGTCACTTACAATGAAAAATGAAGAATTCTATCTATTTATCACACAGAGATTGCCACAGAATTTAAATGTGCAACTATTCCACTGGGAAATGCAAGAGTTGGTCCTATTCCCAATTTATTTAATCTGATGCTCTTTGAATTACTTAATCATGCGTGCGAGAAAACGAAGCGACAGGCGATATAAAACCATAATTTTTGAAGAGACGCTAGTACAATCTGAAAAAGAATGTAACACTAGTTGTGATAAAGCAAGTTTATTTTTTAATTCAGTCATTTGAGATATTTTTCGAGGGAGAAAGAACGAAAAGAGGTCCAAGAATGGTCGTACCTTCGGATCTCAGATAAAAATATCCATGTATGACGTAAATATAAACATGTTAGAGGGGAATAGATTCCACGGGGGAATTCTGTTTTTGTCCTGCTGTTCAGTTCGCATCCGGAGTCGACAGGTCAGGACAGGGTTGGACTTATTCAATTCGCGGGGCTATTGTTATTCATGTGGAGATTTACATGTGATTGTTAAAATCGTATAATAGAACGGAGAGTGGAAGTGCATGAGATTGTTCGGCTGTGCCTACGTGAGAAATAGAGAGAGGCTATAGCAGACGAAGAATGAAGACAAGACACAGATGTGCATCCGAAGGATCGGAGACTCCGACTCTAGCCGAGACATTCTTTCCTTTCCTTTCGGTTCCAACGCTCAATTTTTCATCTTACGCTCCAGTCATCATTTGATCATCAGATTGCAAAATTTCCAATTTCCACACACAAAGTCGCTTTTCACACAGAGGAGAGGAGAACAGAGGGATGTGCTATTACTGAAGTCATTCAATGCGAGCTTAGAAAAGCGTATTACCTACTTACTACTACCGATCTATGTAGCTCTCTACTATTACACCCAAAGTGTATATAGTGCAGCAGACGGAGCTGGAGACCAGCACCTATCAATTCTAGTATATACACATTCTTCCTATTGACTTCCTTTCTATTCTCTGTACTTACATCCATGTAGTCAAATACATAATATAGAGCTATGTTTATACAATATAATCCATCTACAAATACTATTCCTGCATTATATTATACTACCAAAAACTCACACAAAAAATCTTATCCATTAAATGATGTGCTTCGAAAGCATGTTTTTACAAATTTGCCGTTTTTTGCAGGAGTACCTTGGTTTCCTTCATGCACCTAAAAAGTATTAGAACTACTTCCACGTATAATATAAGTTAATGTGTGTCATCCCATGGAAGATACACCGCAATGCTAGTTGTAGCGAGCGTAGAAAATCCTC